>LJPJ01001801.1:0-142516 GCA_001430935.1 Amauroascus verrucosus
TCAGCTGAGGCATAACTTCTATGTCAATCTAGGATTAACAGTCAATATTTGCCCTTTATACAGGGTAGGGACTCCTTATTAAATATCTCTTTCAGTCAATGCAAGCCTAGCTAATTATTTGTCTAGTTATTCTCACTAACTTCAATCACTCAGTCATCTGACAGTTCTTCTACCTTATACTAACAAGATTAGTGCATCTTTCTCTTGAGAATAATCATTGTATGCAAAGCCCAGCCCATTGCATTGACACTAGCAATAACAGTCACCTATTCTTGATTTCCAGGCTGCACAAGCTTTGAATTCCCAGCTCTTTCAGATTCTGTAATCACTCTTGCTGTTCCAATCACTCTCATCTGAAACTCTGTCTCATCAAAGTTGTATATATCATCTTTCAGAATCCCATACTTTGCAATGATGTTTTGTATAAGCTTAAATCACTCACAGATAATCTCAGAATCCTCACTCTGACAGTTCTTCTACCTTATACTAACAAGATTAGTGCATCTTTCTCTTGAGAATAATCATTGTATGCAAAGCCCAGCCCATTGCATTGACACTAGCAATAACAGTCACCTATTCTTGATTTCCAGGCTGCACAAGCTTTGAATTCCCAGCTCTTTCAGATTCTGTAATCACTCTTGCTGTTCCAATCACTCTCATCTGAAACTCTGTCTCATCAAAGTTGTATATATCATCTTTCAGAATCCCATACTTTGCAATGATGTTTTGTATAAGCTTAAATCACTCACAGATAATCTCAGAATCCTCACATAGTGTGTGTTGATAATCATACTTATGGGAGAACTTGGATTCCAGCTCTGTATAGTGTTTAACAAAGTTCCATGTTCAGTTCTGACCAACTGTTGGTGGAGAATCAGATTCTCAACTAGCCAGAAGAATATTGGCCATTTCTCATACAGTACTAACCCAGGGTGGCTGGCCTTGCTTGTCTATATCTAGAATCCATTTGACAAGACATTCTTCCTCAGTATAACTGAGTTTTCAATTTTTAGAAGGAGTATCAATATGTGTTGTACAACCCTTTATTCAATGAAATAAGCTTGTGTGAGGAACATCATACAGCTTTGCTGCAGCTTGTACACTTGAAATTTGACCTGAATTAAGTGCTTGAATAGCTAAGCAAAGCCTTCCTTCTTGATTAGAAGCCTGATTGCATTGGGTGGTTGACATTGTGAATAAACAAATTCTTGTTGTATGGCAGGGTGGAAAGTGTTTCGCTTGCTTGTGTGTTTCGCTCGCTTGTGGATTACGTTAATTGACTAGTAAGTTAGTGTGGTCATCCTTGAGGGGGCTCTTCAGCAGAAAGAGACCAGCATGTCTGCATGATTGCATCTTGAATAACGCTTTTCTTTTCCCTTTATATCGGGATTTTTAGTCTGGAATCCGGGGAAGCGATAATACAACTATATTAAAAAGAAGCTGTTTGTTGCTATTTTTCTACTTTTGTCACTTTGGACTCGAGACATATGTTTGTTTGTGTGTTTGTTTCGCCAAAGAGGGAAGCCACGCCCGTCTGGTGAGGCTGAGTTCAAACTCGAAGAAGGGACGACCAGCCCGTGACCTTGTTTGTCACGTAGTACACTAGTCCAGGATTGGTTATCACGAAGAATATCATCTAGTCTTGGCAGTTTTTTTTCCTATTCCGATAAAGTGCTGACGTCCTGGAACCTGATTAGATTCCCGCTCTGTGCACGTATCTTTACTATCCTCTGACATCTACTTAAATACCCAACTAGGGATAGATATCTAAGTTGCACAAAACGTCCAATGTTCACGAGGTCACCATTATCTTGGGACTCAAAGAGAGGGCCGGCCGCAAGGCAGAATATCCCCACGCTCATGCGGCAACAGCTACACTTACATATTTATAATTGTGCCGTGTGCTAAGCGCTGCCTACCCAAACATCGATAGGCTTGTGCGTATAGTTTGTAATAAGGAGAGCTCTGGAAGTAGCCAATCGTCGCGAAAGCCACCATCGTCTTTTACAATGGTACATACATATTATATCCTTCTGCGCTCGCAAAGAACATCAGATATCAACCTTGATGAGCTTCTATTCTGGACATGTTACATGCCCCACAATGAGCTTGCTGCCAAGCTTGTTTTCCTACGCCATTATTTGAAAATCTGAAACGCTGAGAGACGCTTTCTTCTGGAATAAATACTGTACATATCGCTCCTCGCCCACGCCGTGGCTATCGCACAGCAAACCTCCATGGCAAATTATCAGGACCAAAGGTTTGTGCAATGGATTAAGAAATGCCCTCAATATTGAACGTTAAGAGTTATTGGCATCGTCTATAGGGAGCACACAAAAGTAATACTATATTTAATATCTCTTGACTATTTCGTACTCCCGAGTATATATCTATGTTGGCTTGCCAGAAATCATGCTCATTAGAATCATCACATTCCCTCAACGGGATGACGGTTTGATATACTTTGCCGATTCATAAAGGTCGAGCATTGGCCACCGCGATCTCAATCCCAGCGACTTGCAACAAGGCTGAAGCCAAAATTATGTTGTTCGGACCGAATTCCTAGCTTAAGCACTCGCTTTCGGTCCTTGTCGCTATATCTGTCGACCACCAATTCCAGGACTTGGTCTGGGGTCGTTGCCGTAACGGGAGTGATATTAAATAACGCATTATCAATAGGCGTCACTTGAAACAGTGTTGGTGGCCCATCGGTAAGTGTAGCGACCGCGCCGTTCTTAATTTCAGGGAAATAGATATATTTGCCGCTAATGCCTTGGATCGTGTACCAATCTTCTCCGGGTAGCGGCGTAATATACCAATGCTGTTGAGTAGCCTGGTCTTTGAAGTCAAATTCGATGAGGGGGTTGACTGAATTGGGGTCGGTGGGAGAGAGCGCGACAGCTCCCTCTTGGTTCTCAATCATCGAAAATGTCCAATGCAGGTCTTGGTAAGCTAGACATGCTGAGATAAAAAACATAAATATCGAGAGGAGGTTCATTTTGATAACCTTGAGGCCCATATCTTGGCCCGTATGCGAAAAGACGGAAAATAATGCGGGAGAATTCTCACATAAAGATAATCGGGGCAGAGAGCACCTAGGGATTATATATCTTTCTTATGAATGGGCATGTTATACGGGTTAAGATTGATCAGCAGATACGACCCGAGCCTCCGGCAATCAAAGGACTCTATCAAATAATGCGGGCATTGTTATCGTATTGTACGAATGTAAAAGTGCATTCCAGTCAGGGGTTACTTTAGCGCTTGACCGAGAGAAATCGCAACATGACCTCTGGATTGAAGTAAGCGTAACAGCGATTCAAACCAACCCGAAGTAGGAGGGCTCCGGTTACCCAAGGATGTCGCCCTTAACCTTGCTAAGACATACAATCTCATTGCATAGAACCCATGCAAACGCGGAAGTCGGAGTACTCGGAGTAATATATGACGGTCAGCCTGCCACAGGCTGCGATAGAACACAACCGGATATGCCAGAACAAATGTTTCACCCTTAGGGCGATGTGATCCAGAATAAGCAATTCTGGACGAATTAAACCGTAGTTGCATTTCTGGTGTCAGTGCCCCCTTTTTTGAAAAAGAGAGAACTAGAAGTTCTCACTTGAATAATATATCCGAGCCAGGAGCAATCGGTGTAGTCAGTAATGAGTTTCTGTAGATTCTGCGAGTCAAAGGAAATTAAAAAGAAAGATAGCGACTGGGAGTAACGTCCAGGGCTGTAGAGAATACGAGGTGAAGAGGAAGGGTATTGGAATCGGTCAAGTAAGTTGAAGAAATTCAATCGACCAGTCTCAGATCTCCTTTAAGCTGCAACAAACTCTTGAGGGGGCAGAAAAATCAGTTGCCAGCGCACAGGCCGCTCATCACCCTTGCTTGTCGATCCACGAATGGGGCTACGAGGTCCGTCTTGGATCTTGCTGGTTTTGCAAACCCCACGTTCAAGACGAATTCTGCTGATACCTCCGAGTTAGCTTTGAAATCGTTCATCGAGCACCAGAGAAAGACACATTACAATCCCCAAAAATGTCATCGAGTCCCCTGATTGCTCTAGGAAAAAAGGAAGAGTTAATTCGTAGTGAACAGCACTTTTTCACACATGTCCATTCCATGCATCGTCATGATCATACTAAACCGCAAAGAATATCCAAAACAAACGCAAATAATACTACTCACGATAAGAATAATAGACCCAATGTTTCATATTGGGATACCTAGCGATCCGTTACAGTCCATCGTCTTTTACCCATTGATTCTCGATCAGTGGTCGGACTGCTCCACAAACCATGACTCGTTTGGGGAGCGACAGAGGCAGGAGATTGAATAGGTGTGTACGCCGTCACAATATGCTCACATTCCGCCTTAGCCTTTTCTAGCGACACGGGATCTTTGTTATCCCCAAAGTTAGGAACGATATCGTCCGCAGCGTCGGAAGACGATGATCCCCAAAGACCAGACGATGACCGATTCGAAAGCACCGACCGAGAAGGATTATGGTGGGAGAATTTAGGATAGTTGAATGTTCGGTTGGCGGGATCGCCTAGAGAGAAGCTTCCACGCGAACTGGTCGAGCTCGAAATTGAACCAAATCGTTGCCGATGGGAAAAACTTGAAGTTGGGAAACCCCTAGGAGATGCTGGATTTGAAATAGCACTATTGTTTACAGCTCGTAGATGATCAGTGGACGCTAGGACTGTCACGTCATAATCATCTGCAACATCAGCCCGGGTGGATAACTCGTCTTGTTGTGACACCGTATCATCTAACTGTAGCACAAGATCTGGTTTCCTTACAGCCATAGTAACGGATAACAAACTAATATCGAGCAACGCCGGGCGATTTGTAAGGGCACCGATCAAAGCGTTGCATCCAGCACCATGTGTAACCAAAATGACAATAGTCTCCACATCGCCATCATCGCTGTGATCAGAACAATCTAACAGCACCCGGTCCTTGAAATACGCCGAGCCGTTTCGCTTGTACCATGAGATCATGCGTTCGAGGCCATTGCGAAATCTTTGATGCATGGAGCTCCATTCCTCCCCATACTCGCCGCCAGTACCCCAGTCTTGAGGCTCACGCATGCTATCCCACTGGAAGTCTACTTCAGTACAAGCGTCGCGAGCATGAGCGACATATCCTCGTGGAATCGGGTCCGAGGGCTTCACCGCGTAGGTTGGTGTTGGTGGAACATAACCGCTTCGCTCATTGGATACGGCAGTACACAATCTAGAGAGCGTTGGTCGTTTGCTCACGTTGATTCCATCCGACCCTTCATCGAGGGTGCCAGAGCGGCTTCTAATCGGAAGCATATGGGATGTTCCCAGAGAATTGTTATCCAAAAAACTTAAGGATGACCTGTTTATGGAGGACCTACTCCAACCACCAGGAAAATGTCCAGAAGCCGAAGCCAAGTCAGCTGGCGAGCTCAGCTCAATGGTTTCAGCTCGACGCAAAAGGTCGGCCTTCGCGCTCGCTATCATCATGACTGAGCTCGGTGGGGGAGGGATTTGCTCAAAGTAATCTGGAGTGAGCCATTCCCCAAGAAATGCATCTAATCGCAGAATACAGTGCTTATCTCGTGGTTTGTTTATGGTTTGACTCTGGTTGCTTCGGTCAACTTTGTGTTCTCCCAAATTGGCTGGCGAACCGCTTATCAAGCCCCCCTGAGAAGCGGTACCCGGTAATGCATTTTCGGTAGGGTGAAACTGTGAAATATAACTGGAGCCTCTAGCCTGGCTTATACCAGCGCTTACACCAACTGCTGTTTGCACGCAGCGCAAAAAGGGGGAGCAATGTATTATGATTTTTTGTTTTCGCGGTGTGGTCTTCTGCGCCGGCATGTTGGCGGTACTGGCGACATTCTTATCCACTGGCTCGTCGGGGCTGGCAGTACCAACTGACATGACACTAGTTCGTGTGCGTTTTTGCAACAGCTTTTCAATTTCGGCGCCAAGGGATCGGGACTGATTCCAACCGCCATACGTGAGTGGAGGGTCATAAGGCGTAGGAGAGGTGAGATGCCATTCTTTATCAACTGCATCGAGGCGGGCTCCATGCCTGTATGGAGAATGGCGATTACTATGTCTTCACGGGATGTCAACGAAACGGTGATGGTGGTACAGACCTAACAACAAATACGACGGCAGGGCCCTTCCCCATTGTGACAAGGAAACTCGCTGGGAAATGGAAGTGAAGAACTTGTATCCAAATGAGAGAAAGTAAATAAATGACCGAGACCAAGCTGCTCGGGAATGTCTGGTATTGCGGGAACTATGCGAACTGCACCCTGGATCCTTCCAGGCGCCAATGAAGCAACACAAGTGGGAAGAATAACGCTAACAAGGTGTATATAGGGAGTAACTATATAAATAGAAATATGGCACAATCAGTGGAGAAACGAGACGGGAGCCGGGGATCAGAGCTGCTCGCTGGCACAAGTAACAGGAAGATCGTTTAGGAGAAGCAAGATGGGTGGTTGTTGCTGGCCTGACATGTGATTGTGGGGGTTGGCAGCTCACTATTCCTAATCCGGCTTAGTGCGATAAACTTGCGTCGGTGGCGGATCATATATAAACACTTTATATCTTCCAAGGACCTCAGTTCCATTCATTCAAGTATAACAAATAATATAAACTGGACATAATGAGGGAACAATGAAAAATTAACCTGGATTTCACTTTCATTCAATACGAAACACTTCAATCCTCATGTAATCTGTATGCCGCAACAATTCCCGCATACCATTAGCCCAAGACACTCCCTTTGGCCCAGGCCATACCATTCTAACAGCATTCGCTTTCCATACGCAATGGGGCGTATCGTCTTGTGTATAAAGACAAGAGCTAGCAAAAGATTTTGATAGCTTTGAAATTTACCATGTTCAGGTCTAAAAGGTATTGTGATGAAAGAAATGTGATGGCGTAGAAACAGGCAAGGCAGAAAAAGTAAAATAATATGACGAAGCAGCAACAAGAAATCCAACCGCACCAAGTATCGTCATCGTCATCCGACAAAGACCCTAACAAAGAGAAATGAAGACAGGACCGGAATCACATACAAAGGGGCATTTTATCGTTGGTTGAAGAACCAGGTGGTTCGCTTGGCTCGGTTAGACGAATCATTTGCAGGGGTGGTTGGGCTCTGTTGGTCTGCGGAGCCTCCGCCCCGAAGTGGCTTCGCTATTCTTGAGCCCCCGAAACTGAACGCATCCGATGATGGAAGACCCCGAGTGGACCCAGCCTTCGCAGCTTCCAATCGCTCTTTGACGACAGTGAGTTGTGCTTCAAATCTGCACAAGAAAAATATAAAACATCAGCCTGACTGCCAATTTTTTTTTTTTTTTTTTTTTTTTTTTTTTTTTTTTTTTTTTTTTTTTTTTTTTTGGGGGGGGGGTTTGATATTGTACGCACCGATGATTTGCAGCCGTAAGCTTTTCCTGGCTCTCCTGGAGAAGCGTCTCTAAGCTCTCGATCCTTTCGTTGCGAGCGATCAACTTCCTTTCGGCAATGGCAACTTCTCTTTTCAGACTGCCATTCTGCTCCACAAGCTGCCTCTGCACATGTGTCAATTGCTCCAGGTTCCTTTCCAGGAACGCCATCTTCTTTTGCTGCTGGCGGCTGTTCGAAGATTGCACCACATGCTTATATTGCTCACGCGCTTCATCCAGTGAAATTTCTAGCTCAACAACCCGCTCGCATCGATTCTGTAAATCGCGCATCAACGACTTCTTCATGGCGTCAAAGTCGGCAATCTGCTTATGCAAGGTTTTACTGTCGACTGTGGGTGCCCCGTTACCAGATCCGGTTGGTTGAGCACGCGCTTCGGTTAGCGACTGTTTTAGCCGTTCAAGCTCTTCATCTTTGCGGGCAATCTCGCTTCGTAAGCTATCAATTTTTAGATGATCGATATCCTTACGCCCGGCGTACGCCCGTTCTAGCCTTTCCTTGATATCAACTATATCGTCAGTTTCAAGGCTCTGTTCCAAAGCATTTTCTAACTCCTGTTGGAGTTTGACTATTCCCTGTAAAATCTTAGCGTCATAAGAAACATTGCCATGGTCATTCATCGCTAGCTCAGCTTGTCGCACAACTCCTTGAGTCTCAAGAAGAGACGATCGTAACTTGAGGAATTCGTCGGGGGCGACAACTTCACCAGAAGAGCTTGTCATATGTAATGAATCCACTCGCTCGACTAGTTTTTGAATCTTCCTTTCGTTCTCAGAGAACAAGTCCATCTTGAGGTCGAATCCGGCCATCATCTGAGCCATCCGCTCTGCCTTCTTGCGATCCTTCTCGTCCAAAGCGGCACTAGTTTCCCTTGCACTCATCCTGGCGTCGAGAAGCTGCTGCTTTAGTTCGTCCAACTCTGCTGTGAGCTCTGAATTAGCGTCCTTGAGCGTATCAATTGTAATGACTGCTTCTTTGCT
The DNA here is from genome assembly GCA_001430935.1 of Amauroascus verrucosus. Classification (NCBI taxonomy): domain Eukaryota; kingdom Fungi; phylum Ascomycota; class Eurotiomycetes; order Onygenales; family Onygenaceae; genus Amauroascus; species Amauroascus verrucosus. The sequence continues at coordinate 8,444 of LJPJ01001801.1, forward strand.
TTCAAATGAAACCTTTTCAAGTTGCATGCGAAGTTCGTTGACCTCTGTGTTCAGTTTCTCATTATCCTTGCCTGTCCGAACAGCTGATTCCTTGAGCATTTTGAGCTCTTCCTTTTTGTCTATTAATACCTTTTCAGCGTTTGCGATCTGTGTCTCCTTTTCCGCTAGCTGATCCTGAAGATCATTTTCACGCTTTAAAAATTCCTCTCGTTCATCCTTCTCCAAGACGATGGTAGGGGTGCTAGATCGATCGCCAATTCTCGAATCCGGTCTGCTGCTGGGTGTTTCTGACCGTACCTCTGTTTGTAGACGTGACGGCGTTGCAGGGCGTGGTGTCTTCATGTCAAGTTTTATTCCAGAAACGCCTTCCCCGGTTCTTAATGCCACCCATTTCTCTTGGGGGACAATATCACCATTTCTCCAGAGTTGAATTTCAGACTCTAGGCAAATAATATATTTTTCAAACGTCACAACCTGATTTTGTGCCTTCTTCAACAGTTGCTTCAGCTCCGCAGGGCTCAGCTCCGCATTAATCTTTGCTTTATTCTTAATCGCCTTCGCTCGCACACCAAACCGCAGGGTGCTTAGAGTTTCAGCATCGTTGTAACTACTTGGAGAACAGTTGATGATTAACGTTGTGCGGGAATTACCTCCCAAACTCTCCTGTAGGATGCGAGTGAGCTTTGAATCTCGATATGGAATATGTGTCGATTTCCCATCTGTGAGAGCGTTAATAACCATTCCCAAAGCGCTCAAACTCTTATTTATTTTTTTCGCTTCCTCCAAAGTTTGGCCACTGGCTCCGGTCTTTCCGACCTTTTCACTACCAGCGAGATCGACAAGGAAGAGCTGGCCGCTTTTGGCAGAGCCAGTTTCAACATTTTTCTGAGTGATAGTAATAACGAAGATGGAATGCGATCTCGAAGATTCCTGGTTCATGTTCGTAGCCGCAACAGCCCGCGCCGCGTCGCCCCTCCTCATTACCTCGTAAACCTCTTGTACACTAGCTACGTATATCTCTAGCAGGCCTTTAACGTAGACACCTCTAGATTTCTCTTCATGGACTGGAAGGTTATCATTTTGCGGGAGTAATAGATCTCGAATCCGCTCCATGTAAATTTCCATGTAGCTCACACGAACCGTGTATTCGATATTCCCAGGGCTCGTCATAATGCTGGTAAACATCTGTTCAACAATCCGCGGTATTATTCCCTTTCCGTCCTCGTCGTCAATATCGGATCCCATCATCGTATACGATTTGCCAGCACCAGTTTGACCGTAGGCGAAAACCGTACCATTATAGCCGTTTAGAATGTCGTCGACGGTGGAGCGAATAGAATAATCGAAAACATCCTGCTGACGGCAATTCATGTCAAATATTCGGTCGAACGTAAAAGCGCCGGAGGCCTCTTTCGACTAATGCCTCAGCAAAAGAAAAACAAGTCGAAGTCAGCACCAGTATCCATATACATATCCGAAAATACACGAGTATTTGAAGTATGAAGCAACAACAAAATCACTAAAAGTGTCCCATACGTTTAGCCGACATGTTTCCTCCGACTCAAACTCGACGATTGGCTGTCCCCCGTTGGAGAGTTCGATTTTGTTCTGCGGTCGGAATCGAGCGACAACTGGATAGCAAACAAATGTCAGGAAATCGCTCTTCGATGGGAATTTGGCCGGAGACCGGAAGACTTGCCCTTAATGGTGTTATAGCTTCCAGTTGCTCCAGACCTAGGTATGGCTATCTGTCAGTCGGTGCCTTGAAGCAAGCGGGGATGGTTCGGGCTTACGCCATATTGGCTGGTTGCGATGAAGGTGATTCTTAACAAGAGATACTCCGATCTGAAAAAGGCGGAAATGGAATATCAAAGGAGCAAGGGACGTGATGCCCAAGTAGCAATCACGGACCGCTCGAGAGGCAAGCGGACGGAGAGCGAAATGAGCAAGGGGCCCACGTGAGAACTCGAGGTCGGAGGATGAAAATCGAAAGGGCAAGTCTATGGAGTTCCCTACTGACTTGAAATACAAAAAAAACTCCGTTGGCAATCATATCACACAGGTAGAAGAAAAAAGAGAAAGGAAGAAAGGAATGAACTGGAATATCTACATTGTTCTGACGGGCTATGGATGGTGAACGTTTAGTCGAAGTTGAAGATAGTCGCTTGGCGCTTGTTTACTGGATGCTTTAGCATTTTCCTAACCCTGGGAATCCTTCCGACCGCGTACCGCTCTTCTTATTAATATCCCACCTGAAGTTGTTATAATATATGGATTCGGACGCACGGAGAAACAAGGAGTTTCCAAGAGACATATTTATGTGTAGCTCTGCGACGGTGGAAACTGCCCGATTGTAATAGTAAGACAGAAGAGAACCAGTTGAAAAAAAAAAAAAAAAGAAAAAGACCAGGGCCTCCATTTAAAACAGCCGGAAAGAAAATAGGAAATAGGAAAGCAAAGAAAAAAGAGCAGCGCCAGAACCCCTTCGCTGTGCATACGAATAAGAATGATGGATTTCCCAAGCTGCCGCCAAAAATCAAGAGAAAGGATGCTTTAGGTACTTCGGGAATCTAAATAAATGGTCACCACGACCGAGGAAAAGAAGAGCGCAAATCAAGATAGATCCGCACCGTAGATGCGAGTGCATGGACATTCATAGACGGCGTAATTGGTGACATGCTGTAAAGTCTCGTATCGGGGCATTACTGAAGTACTGCAGCTTGGACTCAATCCTCCCAGCTCTTCTCTACAGTTTCGCGCACACGTTTTGCGTATTCCTTCCGATTATCCTTGTACAAGTTGGAGGCCTCGACATTGGCAGGGGAAGACGTGTTTGGATCGTTCAATAAGCTGGTAGCGGGCCAGACAAGTCAGTAACATTTCGGTGGTGATTGTGAAGGCGGGTTGCGTACCTCTGAATGCTAGTTAAGATTGCAGCCACGTCGTATGTCGGACTCCAACGGTTCTGGAGAATGTCCAAGCACAATTCGCCCGTCCCATAAACATTTGGATGAAACATCTTGCTTACAAACTTCACCCCAGGCGGCTTATTGGGATATTGTTCTTCGAAATGCATGACAAGGCGGAAGGTCCCATCCTCGAATGGAGTGTCTGCAGGGCCAATAATCACAGCATTCCTGTGTCACACAATGAGCATACGCAAAGTGGCTTTAACCATGGCATCATTGACATACCAAGTCATCACATTATCCGCAACTGGAGAAGCCGATACCCCGGCGGGAGGGTCAGTTTGCATGCGCTATTATGGTAGGGTAGTGTTAACAACTTTGAAATTTGTCCACTTGGTAAAGACAGCCAAGCACCAGCGCTTACTTTGAAGTCTCTCATCAAGCGGCGACGCGCGGAGGTCGACATGGTGAGAATCGAGATAGGCGAGTGCTAAAAGTTGGAAGAGACGCGTGTGTAAAATGCGATTTGCGTCGACTGGGATCGTACTCAAGGAATGAAGAAGAGGTTCAGTTGGGAAATGAGGTTCTCTGAAACAATCAAGAAACGCAGACGAGAGAGAGAGAGTTGCTTTTCTGAAAAGCGCCAAATGACTTCAAACGATGGAATCGCCCATTAAACCTCAAACGGACTAGCTGCAAGTAGGATTTCCACTAGTCCGAGCCAGGATTAGCTTATCGAGACTGGTAATGACATAATCAAGCACGGGATATTTTCCGCGCCGTCGGGGCCGAATTTCCGAGAGGGGAAAGGGTGTGGGGAAAGGGAGCGGGTTGTTGGAGAAAAAGGAATCAAGGAGTTTCTCCGAGAGTACCCGCCAGCCGAACCCGACCATCGTGGCAAGCCAAAGCCACAATCTCCTCCAGCATCAATTCAACCTTCACTGTCTTTCTCCCCCTTCACGGCACTCATCGAGTCCATTCGTATCCATCCACATCCTCCTCACAATGCATCCTTCACTTCGATCAGCCGCCCGGCTGGGTTCCATGTCGAAGCCGACCCAGAGGCTCGTTCAAGTCCAACGTCAGTTCAGCTCATCTGCCGCCCGCCGGAAAGAAATCCAAGAGGCCTACATTCTCAGCGCCGCAAGAACGCCCACTGCAAAGGTGAGCCCTTGAGTTTCTGTTTTATGCCTGGGTCTTGATGCTAACCTGAATTCACCAGTTCAATGGTTCATTTGTCACGGTCTCTGCTCCACAACTCGGCGCCGTTGCGATCAAATCTGCCATCAAGAAGTCCAAGGTTCCCGTCGAAAAAATCACCGATGTCTACATGGGATGCGTTCTCCAAGGCTCTGTTGGTCAAGCGCCTGCTAGGCAAGCGTCCATGTTCGCTGGCTTGCCCTCGTCTGTGGAAGCTCTCACAGTCAACAAAGTTTGTGCATCTGGCATGAAGGCTGTTGTCCTTGCTGCCCAGAATATCCAGTTGGGGCTTGTTGAGGCCCAGATTGCTGGTGGAATGGAAAATATGTCCCGTGTGCCCTACTACTACCCACGTGCCAGTCAACAACCGGCATTTGGGAATACTTCCATGGAAGACGGCCTGATCAAGGATGGCCTATGGGATGTTTACAACCAATTCCACATGGGCGTATGTGCAGAAAATACCGCCAAGAAATACAACATTACCAGACAAGAGCAGGATGAATACGCGGTCCGCTCATATCAACGTGCTCAGGCCGCCTGGAAGGAGAACAAATTCTCTGACGAGATTGCCCCGGTTACCGTCAAAAGCAGGAAGGGCGAGGTCGTTATCTCTCGTGATGAAGGATTTGAGGACCTCCGCGCCGAAAAGATGGCTACGCTCAAACCCGCTTTCGTCCGCGATGGTACGGGCACTGTGACGGCCGGTAATGCATCTACTTTCAATGACGGTGCTTCAGCGCTTGTCATCACTAACGAAGCCCTGGCTCGCGAATATGGTTCAGGGAGCCGGGTCCTGGCTCGTATTGTTTCATCTGCTGATGCGGCGATTGATCCCGTTGATTTCCCAGTTGCACCAGCGAAGGCTGTCCCAATTGCCCTTGAACGAGCTGGCCTCACCAAGGATCAAATCTCTGTTTGGGAATTCAACGAGGCTTTCGCCGCCGTGATTAAAGCTAATGAGAAGGTAATACTACGTACCTTTCCCAATCCCTCATGGAAGTTTTATGCTAACATTCTCAATCAAGATCCTGGGCCTCGAAAACGCAAATGTCAATCCCGTTGGAGGTGCCATCTCCCTCGGTCATGCCCTCGGTAGCTCCGGCTCGCGTATCCTGACGACCTTGCTTCACCAACTTAAGCCCGGTGAGTACGGCTGTGCCGCCATTTGCAATGGCGGTGGTGCAGCTACTGCCATCATTGTGCAGAGAGTGGAAAAGGTGGAGTAATTTAGGAAAAGAATATCCAAATAAAAAAGAAAGTGTTACGAAACAAATCTCTTCTAGCGTTTGTCTAGGTTAAAAGACCAAAGCGTCATGTATATATATCTACATTTGTCTAGCGATTTGGTACCTTAATGACTCAAAAAGACCGACTTGGCTTTATATTCACCCTTGTGTACCGTTTCACTTGTTTTGAACGTACTAGTTAGCATCATATGGATTTTATACAGAGTGACTTCCCAACCCAGTGGCGACAGAGCATAAATACTGTGTATTGTCCAGAATAATCAACACCGCTTAATTCACCGCATGACAGGTTCTGCGCCCAGAGGAACGCCTTTTGAGGGATACAATACAAATAGAATTTACTCGCTGTTGAACAGGCGAGCTTGACCCTTTTTGCTCGTTCCATACGCTCCAGATCAACCCTGGCGAAAAGAACCGGGATATGCATCATGGCGTGTCTTACCACTCAACGGTCAAACGTACCAGGGTCCGTTATGGCTAATGATTTCCTGTTAGACGATGCGTTCTGCCATTTTCCACGCCCACGTTTATCGCTGGGCACAGCTATCAGGTCCGATGCATTCATGCCGCGAATAGACAAGTTTGGCTAACAATATAAGACCGCATGCTGACCATGCCTTTCTAGCGTTTAATGACTTTACCGCGGAGAGTGGAGCTACTGGCGTTATTCTAGTTGGCCATGCCGGGGGCGCTGATTGACGGGGCAAGTATGAGGCCATTTATAGACTACGGTGCGTGGAAATTTTGTCGACTTTAGCTTTAATCCACCTGAATCGACGACGGAAGGGCAAGCTAATTTTGTGTTACGGCGGACCGGTGGAGTCCGATTAAAACGGTTCAAAGAATGGTGAAATGGATACAAGGGCCGTTCGATAACTCGCCACCGTGGTTTGCTTCGAGCGCCCAGGCGGAATGCAGGCTCTCAGCGGCTATAATTAATGGCTATTAGATATAACGATCTGTAGTTATGAAATCCACAAATATTCTCATTTGCTCCAGCATGTCTGTAAACAAAGATGGATAGTATACTAATCTAGGAGGCCGATGTTGATCAACAACGCGCCCTCAGACGAGACATCAGATGTTGCTCACACCATGGTACTATTGATGAATTCGATGGTTCTTGACAAACCTTGCAAATCTCCCTGAACTGTTTCCGCTAGCTTTTTATCAACCCACCAAGGAGTATAGGAACCGCCAAAGTCAATAACCCACAAATCATTGTTCATGCCTATCAGGACGTTGTCCGGTTTCACGTCTCCCCAGACAATCCCAGCTTAATGAAGTTCGTTGACCATCAATTTCAACTGAGCGCTCCATCTATCTCGAAGTGAACGACAGCCTGTCTTTTGATGGGCTAAGGTACGGTCGAAATTTATATAGGTGAGGAGGATGCCGGAAATCTCTGTGCCATCTTTACTTCCCAAGGAAACAAGACCGTGGAGCCTGGGCACTCGAATCCTACTACTGAGACCTGAACGCTGCAGATTGAGCAGGATGTCAATCTCGCGTTCAATATGCTTTAAATTCCCACGATATGATGGCTTGAAGAAAAACTCCGTGTCTGTATCACCAAGAAACACCCGTGAGGGTTGCGTTGGCCGCTTGCTCTCAGCATTCCAAGGCACCTTTACCTTGGAGAGATGGTAAATGGGGATATTGGTGTTCATAATGGTGTCTGAAAGGCGTATGCGAGGTGTAAGGTCGACTGGCTCATATGGAGCTTTAGTGGAAGTCAACTTCCCATCAACCACCTTTATGCTCAAGCATATTGTCGGGATATTGTAATATTCCTCTAATGCTACCGATTGGCTTTGTTGGACGAGGCGCCAAAGCACGGAACTGCTCAAAACATGCCTTTGCCATCCAGTAGCACATTTCTTCCATCGGATCTGGCTCGCCGGGCTTGAATAAAGTCATCGTCATTCATGGATAAGAGTTCGTTGTTTAGTTGCAGGAATTCTCGTTTGACGGCTAGACAACCGTCTAAATTTTCCGCCAATGCGATAATATCGAAGCGCTTGTCATAACACATCACGGAAAGTTTGGTCTCGTCTTCGTCGCCACAGATGAAGTGGACAATATCGTAGGGAGGATCAAGCTCCGGGGATGTGAGCGGCATGTTCATAATCAGCTTTAGCGAGCTGGGGTTATTATAGACGCTGGACTATCATTTGGGAGGATGGGAAGTGTCAGGGAGGAACCAGAGCTGCCGAGAAGACCTAATTCCGCTCATGAGCTTTTGGCATATTTGCCGAATTTGGGGCTATCTATCTATAAACCGATTGTGGTTGGCACATCTCATTGCATTGATGATAGATATTATAAATGAGGAATGGTTGCCTTGTTATTGTCTGGTTGCCTGCTGGGGACAAAGAGGGTGTGGATTTGTCATGTAGTTACGAGGGAACCTTGAGATTGTCAGTGCACGGAGTATGTATGTGTGTAGTGCTGAGTGTCATTCTTAGAACTTGCAGGAATCCACCGAAGTAAATGACGTTATGATATAAATTTATTGCCCCCTCCGCACCAGCACCGTCCTTCGCCTTCCCTCTCTACTTGCACCAATATATCCATGTTACGCTCGCGTAAGTAATCGATGGTCCGACATCGCACATCAGCCAAATCCGCACCTCTAGAAGCAACGACATGGATAACGCCTAGTACACGCTCCGCTACCTTGTCATCATGAGTATGAGGATGATTATGGGGGTGGATCTGCTGGTGGTTGTGAAAATCATGGCTATGGTCATGATCGTGACCCGCATCATGGTCATGGTGATGGTGATGATCATCATGGCCGTGTTTATTATCATGAGTTGTGTCGTCAAGCCAGAACTTAGGGACCGTATATCCCACAACACCGCGAAGCGTGCTGATACCGGCAAGGGTGTCCCGAAGGTTATACTCGACGTCGGCAGGAAGAGCTAGCAGAAGGGTTTTCGCGGTAGTCTTGACAAGTGGGATGGCAGAGACGAAGATAAGAACTGCGATAATGCAAGATGCAATAGGATCGAAGCCAGACCAGCCAAAAAAGTGGACGAGGACGGTGGAGCAAACAACAGCAACCGAGCCGAGTGCATCGGCAAGGATATGGAGGTAGATTCCGTGCATGTTCTCATTGTGATGATGGTGATGATGATCGCCATGCGAGTGTCCGTGTCCGTGATGATGTGCGTGGTCAAACGCGAAAATGCCGACCATGTTGACAACTAACCCGAGAGTTGAAACGATAAAAAGCTCCCCAAGCCGGCTGAGTTTGCTACCGGACAATAATCTTTCGAAAGCTTCGAATATAATTTCAATGCTGATGATCCTGTAGACAGCTGTTAAACGGCATCGCAGTTATAGTTCTGGAGAGATATTCCTTACAACAGCGAGACACCATTTGCAAAACCAGCCAGGGTATCGATTTTGCCGTAGCCGCACGGAAATCGGGCGCTGGGCGGCCATTTACTCATGACTGCAGCGGACAGACCGACAGCTAATGCAAAGCAATCGAATAACATATGAATACTGTCGCTGAGGAGTCCGAGTGATCCCGTAGTAACCCCGTAGAGCAACTGAACGACCATGAACGAGAAATTAAGACTAAAACAGCGATCAGCATATTAGCAAAGGTGCCGAGGCGGATCGGAGGACAGGAAAGACACCTCATAAAATAGAAGATACGCCGCGAATCTTTCTCTTTTAAAATCGCATGTAAAAGAGGCCATTTCTCGGATGCGCTCAAAAGCCATAATGAGGGTTTGGAAGGGCGTTTGTGCTCCAGTGGTTTGATGATATGGGGGCTAGTTTTGTCGAACGGCTCCGGTGTATCAGAAGAGTGGATATCGTGGAATGGAAGGGATAGAGGTTTATCCGTCATCGTCATCTGGCTCCCGAACAACGGCGACCGAGGAGTTGACGGGAGACCATGGGACGGGAGACCATGGGAAGGCGAGAAGTCGGTTTGGGAGAGGGTTGGTAGGCGTTCATGTGAGAGGGGCGGAGGCAGGGAACGCTTATGAGAGCGGCCATGATGATGTTGTCCACTGCGGACACCATTGGTGACCGGCGGAATCTGGGTGGCGGACATCCTCCATCATAGGGAGCCAGCAGTGATGGATAGACGCGGGGAGAGCTTAGCAGAATTACTCAGTTCATTTGGGTCAAGGATGGTCTGGGGGGTGGTAAGTCAAGAGACGGAGATTGACACGGAGATGAGGAGAATCACTGGGCCATGGCGGGAAGAAAGAGAGTTAAGACCACAGTGTCCCGCCGTCAACGTTTCCAGGCCTGTTGATTCCAAAAGGGTTAAAGAAGACAAATGGGAGTTTTTCCCGATTTCAGGGGGAGCGATGTCTGCCAAGAGATGCCAAGACTGCTTATCGCCCTTTATCGCCGCTATTCCCTATCCGGCCACATCATCATTCTTCACCAAATCTCCTGTTAACTGTCGTTCCTTGTCCACCCTGCCCTTGCCCATAACGATAACGTTAAAAGCATTGACTGGGCTGCTGATGTTTCCCGTCTAGCCATTGACCAAAATAGCTCGATGGGCACCCTTCCAATGACCACTGCTCAGAGTCTTGGGATTGCCTGCCTTTTGTTACTGCTCGCTATCCCATTCGTTTTGGTTTGCCTTCTGCCCACACGGAGAATAAAGTCTCCAGGCTCCAAGATAGATAATGGCTTGCCCTCTGTGCAGATTATCGTGCTTGGAGATATTGGCCATAGCCCAAGAATGCAATATCACGCCCAGAGTGTTGCGAAGCACGGCGGCCAGGTGACGATAATAGGATATCAAGGTGTATTTCCTTCCCTCGTTATGTACCTGCCCTATCACTAACATTAATGCTTCTGGTAGTATCATCACCTAACCCCGAACTAATTGCGCATCCTCGTGTCTCCATCCTTGCTCTTCCACGTCCTTCTAAGTTACTACAAACGAAAAATAAATTACTTTTCGCGCCACTAGCTATCATCAAGGCCATCCAGCAGGCTTGGCATCTATGGACCGCAGTTGCCTATCGCTCCACTCCTGTAGAATGGATGCTTATTCAGGTTAGTGTATAGCTTGTTTACTCCAGCTGGAATCAGTGCCGAAATCGCTCCGAACTAGGCCACTGTCCGTCTATTCCAGAAAACTAAATTCCGTACATTTGTTCCAATGCCAGAATCCTCCAGCCATCCCGACACTCGTAATCGCTCAACTTGCATGTTGGCTGCGCAATACACGGCTAATTATTGACTGGCATAACTTTGGATACTCCATTCTGGCAATGAAACTCGGGTTATGCCACCCAATGGTCAAATTGCTCCAACATCATGAAATGACGTTTTGCCGGTTTGCGACGGCTCATTTCTGTGTAAGCAAAGCCATGGCCAAGGCTCTGCAAGAACATGCCAAGATAACAATGCCATTATTCGTGCTACCTGACCGCCCGCCGGTATTGTTTCAGCCCATACCTAACAAGAAGGAGAGGCTCGATTTTCTCTCTTATCTTCCTGAAACAAAAGAACTCGTAGAGGCTATTCATAGTGACAGGACGTGCGAGCTTGTTGTCAGTTCGACATCATGGACTGCGGATGAGGACTTTTCGCTTTTCCTTGATGCGCTTTGCAAATACTCCACTCATGCGACAACTATCGATTCAAACTTGCCGGAATTGTATGTCATCATCACTGGCAAAGGCCCGCTGCAGGAAATGTACCTTGAAACCATTGAGAAACTTGCTTCCCAGGGAAAGTTACGGAAAATACATCTACAATGCGCTTGGCTTACCATACAAGACTATGCAAAGCTGCTTGCATGTTCATCCTTGGGTGTCTGTTTGCATACTAGCAGTAGTGGCGTTGATCTCCCGATGAAAGTTGTTGACATGTTTGGCGCTGGTCTACCCGTAGTTGCATGGGACCGCTACGTGGCATGGCCAGAATTGATAAGCGAGGGCATCAATGGGAGGGGCTTTGGTAGCGCCGAAGAACTTTCAGATCTTCTACTTGAACTTTTTGGTCCAGACAGAACTAAGCTGGAGCAACTTCGGCAAGGAGCAAGAAACGCAAGTACAAGGCGCTGGGATGACGAGTGGGATCCCGTGGCCGGGAAACTTCTAAATTTAATACCCTAGAGCCGTATTATTCTAGCAGAAATCAATTGATAAACAGAGCTGCGTCTAGAATCGCGTTCTTATTTATAAGTTGCTCTGTTGATATCTCAATTAGGAGCATCATGACGTTCCCGATGCCTGGACAGAAGAACATGGCGCTGTTCCAGGGACAACTTGTTATGTGGTAGTGTACTCCTTCAACGGTCCAACCATCACAAATATCTTTCGGCGTTGGATGGCCCGAAATAGGAGCGTACGGAATGTATCAAGGAGATCCTAGAGGAAATAAGGCAGTCAGTCACTTTGGTCGGGCAACTACCCCTTCTGAAGCTCATCAGGTCCTAGTCGCGCACCACGCGCCTCCGAAAATCAGCCGATTACGCTAAAGAAGCGTATTTTCCCTCATCTTAATAGACACCTAAGTCCGAGGCAAGAAACGGATAACTCTCTGAGGGCCCTGAGTGCCACGGAGATGGGCCTTATCGCAGTCCAAGATCATTAATCGGATGTTGTCAACCCAAGCGCAAGCCTATCAGCCCCTGGGACAGCGAGTTTCGGAACGCCATCAGCGTGGAGGAATGGAAGGTCGCCCCCGCTTTCACCCACTTCCACCAGAAAGCTCTTGCACTCGACGATCACAGACCGAGCGTATGGTACTTCTTGGGTTAACCCGCCCAATTTTGACCCTATGTCCAAACCTAGAAGGGAGCTGTATCTCATTGATGCGCCGGTTTTGAGAGAGCTTGCCTTAGTCAGTACGGCTAACCCCCATCTGTTCCAAGAACGTTGAGGACTCCGGGAGGGTGTTCTCATTACATGTCCAGGTTGACTACCGTCCCCGGGCCGAGAATGCTTTCAATGTCGTGTAGTAGTGAAGACTCGTGCTCAATGTGTCTCGGGAAATGCAACAATTGCATCTGGTGGGGCAAAGTTTTCTCATTCCTCACGGCTCGCAAATATGAACAAGGCATCTTCATACTTTATATTATGGTTTTGCTGGAGTGCTTGATCGGCGAGTAGTTGATAATTGTTGAGCCTTGACTGGGCTGACTGAAGTTGACTATATGTTAAAAGAGAATTTTCAATACAAGCTCAACAAATCATATTGCAGCTTCACTTTAAATTTATTGAATCCTGGCACAAATTTCTATTAAAAAATTAGATTGCTTCCATGGATTCTCTTTGGATGGGGTTTCTAGTCTGTAAAATAGATTGTCAAAAGGTGAAAGGGAAATAAATAACCCGCGCCGAATCGTAGTTATCAAATATGCATACTTTATTGACCTGCACGTACACCAATAAATGTAGGTGCCGCACATTTAACCGGCGTTCTTTTTGCCAACGGTCCCATTCTTGTCTTTTTGGCGTGGTTGACGACTGCACTTCGAATGCTAACTAAAGTCGGAGTGTTCACTTTGGAGTTCTGTCCGTCATGTTGCACCCTGTGGAACTAAATGCCTATCCTTCATGCTATGGTTGTATGTCATGGTCAGCCGACGGTGAGCTTGCCATTGCTGCCGGAGAGAACGTATCTGTCTTGGTTAGCGTTAACTTCCCTTGATTTCCCAGCGAATGTTGTCGATATAAAAACTAACTATTCACGTAGACCCCTAAGGTCCCAGACCCAAAAGAAGAGCAGCAGAGCGCATTTTCCCGCATGAACGCACAATGGGACATCGCAAAAATTCGTGTCAACACCTTCAGTCAAGAAGAATGGCCCGTCATGCTCCCACGTGCGGGACATTCGTTCTCGATTGGCGAGGAGCAATCCATGAGTCATGTTACTTCCATAGCATGGTCTGCGCCAGGCCTAGCACCGTATAGGCGTTGTGTGCTGGCAGTTTTGACGAGTAACTTGCTGCTGTCTCTGTGGGAAGCGGCTGATGGAGCAAGCAAATGGACGAGAGTTGCGATCCTGAATTTGACACTGGAAGAGTATTTCAGGTCATCAATTGGGGGTGATGCCGATCTATTGAAAAGGAAGCGGAGAATTCGGTCATTTGCTTGGAGTGCACCGTGTAATAAAGCCGATAGACTCGAAAGAGCCTTAGAGTCTGCAAAGGGAGCTGAAAAATGGGGCCTGCATCTCCTCATTGTGGCGAATGATGCAGATGACATTATCCTCTTACGATTGAAAAGCTCTAGGATAGCCTTCTCATCGTCTTCCTCCTCCCCCTGGATAGAAGTCATCTCGCATTATTCACTGGCCATTGCGGGAAGCCCCCTTCCTAAGATTGATGCTAGCTCGATCTTTGCAAAATCATTACAGGGCAAAAACATCATCCGACACATTATATGTAGGCCTTGGGATATGGTCTTCCCCTCAAAGGAAAGTGAGCCGCTACTCCTTGAGTCTGCTTTGGGGCTAATCTACGGAACCGAGCTTAAGATTCTACGCCTACAAGCCAAATTCAGATTTCATGACCACGTAGAATGGCATATAGGGGATTTGCAGATTCACAGTATTGACATTGTTCCCAACTCAGAAGCTTTCCGCAGTGCAGAGCTTACGGGTCCGGTATCATGGGTCTATGAGGTTCAAAATACAACGCAAAGCCATGGTTTCACCTTTAGGCTGACAGTTCTCTAGGAAGGGCGTATGGTTGAAGGACTAGTTGTTGGAACATTTGGGGGCGTCATTACGCTGGCGTTGGAAAGGCCATTTGAGAAGGTAAAGCTAGGTCAGGGTTGCCTAAGCTGCTCGATATCTCTACGGCATATAGGTGCCGAGATTGTGCATGCCTCTGGGCCTGCGGATTGGTCTCCTATAACTGGTATCTCCACACTCCAAGTCTGTTTAACCGTAATTGCCTATCTGACTGGTCAAGGAATAATCTCAATATATGACGCCGTCTCGAACTCTTTTCTTGTTAGTGTGGTCAACCTCTTATCTTCAGCGGACTGTTTTCAGTTTCTTCCTGAGGCGCAAAGACACGGAGGAGCAATAGATTCAACGATATATGTCAGCAAAATCGGATGGCGAAAACAAATCGAAAATTTTCGCAGCCAATTCGACCTGGATAATGATTTGGGTGGAATGTCAACAGCAAAGATTTGGGGGCTAGCCACTTTTGGTGGATGGATGGCAGCCTGTTTTACGATCCACCCTACTGACATGTCCGAGCATCTAACTCCCTCACACGAGCGTCTTAGGGTCGTGTTTTCTCCATTTCATGAGGAAGAGCAAGATCACACGCAGCTTGGGATGCCCTGGCATGTATCAGTTTTGGAGCAACACAACGTCGAGAAAGCGAGACGAAAAATACTGAATTATATACTTGATGAAAGACATCGATCATTACCAAATGATAATTGGTCGAAAAGATTGCTATATGCAGCCTCGTGCTGTGTGTTAATACAATCCAACTATGACGCTGAGCTACTAGGCCGTGTGACGTCAGCACTAACATGGCTTCAAGAATGTACTGGCATTGATTTCAGCGCGGAAACGATGCTTGCGGAGGAAATTGAATCGCATGAGAAAAATAGCGCCTTCCCTCGATCAATTCCTGCAAGGCCGGCGGAGACGTTGGCTGGCTCTGACAGTGGGGTATTTGAACGTTGTGAGATATGTGGGGCAGGAATTGAGTGGTATTCTGCCATGGAATCCCAATGCCTCGATGGTCATATGTTTGGTATGCTGGCGTTTTAAGATCTTAGATGAAATGCTATCTGTTGCTGACCGTTTCTCTTTTTGATTCTGTGCAGTTCGCTGTGGAGTAACCCTCCTATCGATCCAGGACCCGTTTATCTCGAGCCGCTGCAGCCGTTGTGAGGCTGAATACCTGGATATAACAAGCCTGGTAAAGGGGGGTCTACTTTCGGATGGCGATGGCCTACTAACACGAGTTTTGAATACATTTGATACATGCATTTATTGCCCGGGAAAACTTCGGAGCTGAATCGGAAGGTTAGGTTACTACATAAATAAAGGAAGGAGGACTTGCTAAATATGAGAAAGAAAGTAACTGCGATTTCAAATCAACCGGGTCAAAATGAACGTCGTCTCAATGTTCATCACTGCAGAAGTTCTTGAGGTCATCGCCAGACAAGCTTGGGGGCCGGAGCTTTATTTCTTCCGCCCAGCTGTCGGAGATGGATTAATATAGATCCGATTTGCCTTAGTCATCAACTTGTACGGACATCCATTATTCCGATGCCGAGCCGAGGTCTAAGCGCGAGTCTTCCTTCGCTTCAACTCCGATCACAGGGAAAAAAAAAGAAAAAAAGTTGATCGCGAACGGATATCACCAGACGGCGGACACTTACGGAATAGCAAGGAAGGCTAAGAGGAAGGCAGCCTTTGCAGATTGCTTGTTAATATTTTTGTCATTACACTGCGCATTGAATATAGAACAACCGACGCCTCTTATCGCTTTCATCCTTCCCCTCCACCTGTGACCCTTGCCGGACAGCCTTTTCCTTTTCACCACTCGCTCTCCCATTCGCATCTTCGTATTACAATGGCTGAAACCACGACTTCCGCACCTATGCCGGCGCCGGCCCCTGCAGCAACTGAGATCAAGAAGGAGGCTCAGGCCGGAGTGAATGCCACCCTCGCGCAGTTGCGATCCTTCGCTGCGGGTGGCGTCGGTGGTGTATGCGCCGTCGTCGTCGGCCATCCCTTCGACCTGGTCAAAGTTCGATTGCAAACTGCTGAAAGAGGTGTTTATTCTGGCGCAATCGATGTCGTGAGAAAAACAGTTGCTCGCGAAGGTCTGGCAAGAGTGGGTTTCATCCCTACCCTCCATACAAGGAGGTCCTCGGAATTAACATGACATTCTCCAGGGTTTATATGCTGGTGTATCAGCGCCTCTCGTTGGAGTGACGCCGATGTGTATGTATTTTTATCTTCCCTTGTTCCGTCTTGCCTTGTCGGATTATCCGCTAACGGACTTTAGTTGCCGTGAGCTTTTGGGTATGCTCCCTTGTTCCAGTTTGGCGATAACTACCGTATCATTTTCTAACAATAGGCGTGTAGGGATATGATCTAGGCAAAACACTTGTGAGGTCATTTTCCACTGTTCCTGAAAGCCACGGCAGCCCCCAGTATTCCATCGCCCAGATCTCCGCGGCTGGTTTTTTCTCCGCCATTCCTATGACTTTAATTACCGCCCCTTTCGAACGTGTTAAAGTCCTGCTTCAGATTCAGGGACAGAACCCTCCGCCTCCAGGCCAAAAGCCTAAATATTCTGGTGGCGTCGATGTTGTTCGACAGCTGTACAAAGAAGGTGGCATCCGCAGCGTTTTTCGAGGAAGCGCCATGACCCTGGCTCGCGACGGACCTGGTTCTGCGGCATACTTCGCTGCGTACGAATATATTAAGCGAAGCCTGACACCAAAGGACGAGAACGGGAAAGTCACTGGGGAGTTGTCGCTTACCGCCGTTCTTGCTGCTGGCGGCGCTGCAGGTGTGGCAATGTGGATTCCTGTATTCCCCGTCGATACAATCAAGTCTCGCTTGCAGAGTGCCGAGGGCCGCCCCACAATCGGAGGCACTATCCGAGGGGTGTATGCTAGTGGAGGCTTGAAAGCTTTCTTCCCTGGTTTTGGCCCAGCTTTGGCTCGCGCCGTCCCCGCCAACGCTGCTACTTTGTATGTAACCCACTCGCACAATTTCCTAGACATGTTTTGCTGACCAAGAGTTTGTGTGATAGCTTGGGTGTAGAGCTAGCCCATAAAGCGATGACGGAACTATTCGACTAATCCTCGACCTGAAAACAGCTTCCAACTAAAATCGCTTCCTAGGCCATTTACACTTGCGCGCCTATACAGCCTTTTTTTTTCCCACGATTGCTAGATAGCTTGGACCAGCATTTTTACTTTAGGCCTACGGGCTTTTATATAAGGCATACCGGCGTCTTCTCATTTTTAATTCTTTAGTTCGAGGCTCCCATCCTTGTGCAGTATTAGGGTTTTGCATATATATGGTGCCTTTCTAGTTAGCGTTGATAGATTTTGTATGTACCTAGTATCCGGTCTTCAAGAAAATAGTATATGTATACACATATAGTACCCCTCAACGAATTCTTTTGGCTTGACTGTCTCGTTTGATCTAGAGTGCTATCTTCCGGCAGCTAGCCACCGACTATAGATAGTACCCATGGTAGTTAAACAGTAGGATTTGTCAAAAGTCGGCCAGACGGCAATATACCTCACTACTGGCTAGTTATAGGTGTGCTTGTGAACATGTGCATGTAAACTTTTGTTAAGGTACTTGTAGTATAGCCTAGATTCTGTAGAGATTGATTGCGATACATCCATAAAGCCTCACAACAGTCATATGAACTTCCAAGTTCCTTTGACCCAGAAATGGTATCTAAAATGTAGACACTGCAGTATCTTAAGACTTCGCAATTACTGTCGCAGTGCCTGGACTGCTTAGCATACCTTAGTATGGTGTAATAGCAGGAAAAATATATGATTGCAAAATGACAATAGATCCTTTTGCTCCAGCAAATGCGTGGTTAACGGCCGCTACCGTTGTACAGAAGCTTATTTGTCGTACCAGACCCGGGATTCGTGATCTGTCCCCGAGCGATCTCCATGATCCGGGAGCAAACATCAGAGGGAGCGATATCTTCGGACGCCATAAGAGCAGCACCAACACCGGCAACATGGGGCGAAGCCATGGACGTGCCGGACATCGTTCCAGTCATATCTCCCGGCATGGTAGAGAGGATGTTTGTGCCGGGAGCATAAATTTCAACTGTTTCAGACTATCAGCCAAGTAACATTGAATTGCCCGTCTCGGAAGCTCGTCCTACCAGTGCTCCCCCAGTTCGAGAAAGAAGCTTTGCTGTCTTGCTCGGTCGAAGCAGCGACGGTACAAACACCTTCAGCAGACGCTGGCGACGTGTTTGCAGCGTCCCTCTGCACCATGGTTTAGTCAGTACTTGGCAAACGTGCACTGCCGTGTTGTTACTTACATTATCGTTTCCAGCTGCAACAGCAAGGAAAATCCCAGCATTTTGAGCGTTTGTAGCTGCTTGATTTACGGACGTCATAAGTGAGCCGCCAAGGGACATATTCATCACAGCTTTCCCAAGAGCGTTGTTTTGACGCGCATGACTAACACACCAATTGATACCCTCAATGATCCCACTCCACTGACCGACACCTTGATCGTTAAGGACCTTCACAGCGACAAGTTTGGCTCGTTTGGCAACACCGTATGTGGCTCCTGCGACAGTTCCAGCAGTATGAGTCCCATGGCCGTGTCCATCAGTGTCGGATCCACCTGCAGTGTTGGTACCCCAAACAGCGCGGTCGCCAAAATCTGGATGCTGGATATCAATTCCAGTATCGACGCCATAGAAGGTGATACCATCGCCAGCTTTATCGTCATAGACAAAATCATTATTCCCATTGTCTCGATGAGAAATCCTCCCGAGACCCCACGATGGGGCATTAGGCTGAGTGGTGAAGGCATTTAGGTAAACGTGGCGATCCGGCTCAACGTAATCAACCTAAGACTCCGGACACGATATTAGAATGCCTTTAAGCCCATGAAGTTTGTGTCCCACTTACATCGTCACTTTTCAAGATAGTATCAAGGGTATCGTGATCAAAAGAGCCACTATACCCATGCCAGCCGTTAATCTTATAGATATGTCTCAAGCCACCGGATGTGGTCGACCTCCGTTTAGCGATGCTCTCATGGTGAAGACTTGTAGCCCAGGTGACATGGGACGCAAATTTAGATGATGAAATTGACTTTTTCATCACAATTATATAGGAACCTGGGATAATGTCTTTTTTATCGTCAAAATTGAGCAACTTGGCAGCTTCGACGGCTGCCAGTGCCACGAAAGCCAGAATGAAGGTTTTCATGAAGGCCATGGTGGAAGAAACTCCTTGGGGATAGAAATGAAGATCTGCTTGGAAGTAGTGCTCGAGGGTAGGCAGAGATCAAGGCCCTTTTATCCGTATATCATCTTCCATTTTCAATGCAAAAGCGGAATAAGTGGCTGCGTACAAGCAATATTTCCGTATGACGCCGATATTGAATACTCTCCGATAGTGATGCAACCATGCGACAACCCTCGTACACGCGGCTACATCGTCATGCTATTCTTCAGATAAATATATGGTGCAAATATGGGGTGCGCAAGTATAGCAGGTGATGCATTGTACGAAGTTAAACCCGGACCGCAAGAGTGACAGTGAGTAGGTTTGGAGGCAATAGGAAGGACAATTTGGTAAGGTTCAAAAGCCTAATTCGAAGGTGTAGTGGTTCGTGAGCATTGTGGAGTCTAACACTCGATATGAGGATCTTCCCCCCATTACATTGAATTAATATGATAACTGTCGTTTAGGTATAGCGAGCTATGCACCTTATTGTGAGTGAGTCACAATGGCAAGGCGGCTCAGCAAACACTAGGATCAAGAACGGAACGCTGCTTATGGGCCAAGTCGTCCATATGTCCGAGTTAAGAAGAGGTCCGCAAGAAAAGAAATAGCCGAATGAAGGTCGAAAGAAGATCTTCGTAAAAAAAGGAAAGAAAAGAAAAGGATAAAGAAAAAAAAAAGCAAGAAAGTTTAGGTTTCCTGATGGCCCGAGGAACGCAAATGCGCCCGTGAATAGCATATGAAGGTCCACAGTTCTTCCAAGTTTGAGCAACCTGGGGCATTGCTGACAAGCATTGCGAAAACTTGGTATGCGAGGCTGAGATATGTGAGCGAGAGCAACCAAAGCATGTACTAAAGGCAGCCCGAAGGCCTCAGTAGTCCTGGCAGAACACAGGCAAATGTTGAGATGTTGTGGCAAAACCCGCCGTAGCAGCGGAAAGTAGCAATGATAGGACATATATCAAGAGTATGTAGCCTGACTTCTTGAGTCTCAAAGCCATTTGCGCGTGCCCCTGGGGGGATCCCCATTCCCAGGGCTAGAAATCACGCGTGGTCGGACAAGTTCGTGGCACAAGGACAGAGGGATGTAACGAAGCCTTGCGTGTCTGGCATGATCGGACAATATTACCGGGAGATAATCATTGTAAGATTTGTGAACTTGTGAACTTGCACGTGAGTGACAGGGTCACAGAGTCAGTTTTGCTCATAGGACGCTTTCGAGGTGGGATTTTAGGTCACGTCAACAACATTTTGAGTTAGCAGTAGTGACACGGAAAAGGCATTAGACTATGTCTCCTGAGTGAGAGCAACATCCTTCCGGGGCCGGTACTCTTCACAATACGTTCAAGAAGCGGGCGGTGGTTTGTGACCTGAGGACCGAGGAGGGAATGGTGATGAGCAGGTTGGATGGAAGAAGTTCGGTTGTCGAAGAGAGAGAGCGGTGTTTGGTTTGTTTGTTTGCGGCTGGTGAGATCCGGAATATAGATATCCCGTCCCGTATCGTGTGGCGGTGCCATCTCTGCGTGGAAGAAGGCAATCCAGCAACTTGCGAGAGAAGTTAGAACTGTTTCTTTATGGAAATGAAATAATTCAAGATTTGCTCATATCTAAAACATCTAGTGCTATGCAGGTCATGGCTCACATTAACATCCATGTATCGCTGTAAAAGGACGAAGATAGGAAATTATCATGTGCAATTATCATGTGCGAACATCTCGATTGAAGCAAGCCAACATCACACAGCTATCGCTGCCAAAATCGCCCCAATAACAATAGACAGCGTCGAGCGACCGTTCCCAGTTGATATAGCATCTCCCGATTTCGTTGCTGAAGCGCCACCACTCACTGTCACTGTCACTGTTGCCCCCGAGGCCTGAGGGCCTCCTTGGACCGGTTCTGTGGGCGTTCCTGGCGGCGCACCAAGCTCACTTCCCGGAATTGCGGTGCCGTCTCCCTTCGCGGTAAACTGGCTTGGCAGAGGCAAAGTACTCAGGTCCGGCTTAGAATCAGGAGAGGATGCGTAGATATTCCCCGTAGCGCCGGATGAGAGGGTGTAGTTACCGAGGATGAGATTAACGCTGTCGTGGGCCGGCGTGGTATAGACACCGCTGGTTATGGAACCATATGACTCATCTGGGAGGTAGTAATTTGTGGTGAACCGATCCTAGTGATTGATTATTGGTTTTGCATGAGTATTTGGAGCGTCAAGAGAAAGGAGCAAACAGCACGCAACTCACCCAGCAGAATGAGATTTTCCGATTCTTGAGCAGGAGGCATTGCATTCTCTCTCGGCCTTTTTTTTTTTTATCAGGGTTAGCACCGAACTCCTATGCGATCCGATTTCGCAGCTGGATATCTCACAGCATAAACTGCCCTTCTCATCGTCGCTCCTCCGCAGTACACCTACTATCGCACCAGGGAAATCATCCCGTTTCAAGTCTGATGGAATATTCCTCTTCAGCGAATGGCCTTGCACGCTGTCTACTAAGTCCTCGTAGAACCCCACCATCTCGCTTCCAATGCTGGGCGGCGATGCATCCCGGTCTGCTCCTTTCGCAAAACAAGCCTCGTACTCCGGTGCGCAGGATAGGGCGTAGGCTGCGTGTAAAGATGTGCTGGAGTATGCCAGCGCGGCGAAGAGCTGAAGGCGCATGTTGTGAGCATGCGAATGATCAGTACTATCGACAAAGTGTGCTTTTGCGTATTATATGTAGTGAAGTCACGTCTTTTGCTCAGGAAATAGTGGTGGCATGCGGTACGATGAGATTTGAGGAGCAAAGATGAGTGGAAAAAGCTCGTTAACTAAATGTGAAACATAAAGGCCGGATTCACCCTGGCTTCAAATTATTTTTGTGACTTTTGATTTCCAGCGGCGGTGCACCGCCAGCACTACTGAGATTTCTTTCAAGATCTGAGACATTCTGTTCTCTGCACTCACCACTAGCTAACTGACTATATACTTGAAACAGTCGCATGATCATGCGGGGATAATGGAACATTACATCGCCTCAAGGCTATTAATAGAGTCGTTTGTGGGGGTGCTTTGCTTTAGGGCCAACGCACTGTGTTGCTAAAGAGAGGGATGGGAGAAAATCAAAAATTACTTCGCTTCAAAGTTTTTCGCTACAAACCCACAAGACATTTTTCAAGATGATAACATGGCGAGTATGCTCCCAAAGCTGAACGGTCGAGGGGGGATCGTAAATGCCATGCCGTGTCCACGTTTAAAGAAGCGACAAATTCATTATGCAGGGGCACTTCTTGCGTGTCCAATCGGCACTATCCACATCTCTCACCACTCAAACGAAAATCCGGACCCGATCTTGCTGCAAGTAAGGAAAGATCGCTCCTATCCGGTCATGGCACTGATTGGCTTTGCGCCGCTCAAATTCACTACTCGGCCGCCCATTCCTGCAGGGCCACCCCAACCGGCACAGGGATTGGGCGGTTTAACCCAACCAGGAACTAGGTTGTCTTCACTCTCTCGGGCACTGATTGACTGCCAAACGTTTGGGAATCCTGTTGGAAGTGCACCTTTTACTCGTGCGCCGGGAATGGCATACCGCGGATTCTTGTGCGTCAGATACCCACGCATCAAATCTTGGGTGAGTAGCGAAGCGAGGATACCTTCTAACTCGTACATCAGCGTCGATGAAGATTCTGGAGTATCACCCTCAGTGTCCCCTTCAGTGCTCAATAGGTAGGTAAAGGTTTCTCCGGAGCCATCATCAATTAGGCGACAGTCACTTGAATCAGGTACCGGGAGATTATCGGAATCGGTTACTTCTACCCATTCTCCGCATGAGTCAAAATATCCGGTAGGGTGTATGTAGTCATCGCAATTCGATTCAGCGGCGGATTGTTCGCCAATCCCAGTGCCTTCGCCAAAATCAGGGTCAGTGGGGAAGGAAACAAAATGCTTGGTAGTGGCCCCCTGCCATGGGATGGTTATCTGGGAATTATGGTTCGGCCGTGATTCTAGCCATCTGACGACAGCTTCTAATTTATGCAAATAGAGGAACGGGGGAGGGCCTCTTTGGGGTTGCATATTTTGATTTCCATGGAAACCGGCAAATACAAACACTTTCCGTGCGAGCGACCGCCAGACTAAGATTTCGCATCGATTTCGAAGTTGCAATAATATCCCCTTTTGAGCAAGCCAATTTGCGTCAGTCGAGTCCACCGCGAGATATGCTCGAAAAGCCGGCACGTCGCCACTTGCAATTATCCGGCATAGGGGAACAAATTTCTCCCTGAGGCCTTGACATTCGGGCCTTTGGAGTAGAGTTGTGGAGGGAAATCGACCAAGGATGATGTTGCACGAGATGAGGTATGTGAGAATCGAGCGACGCTGGCTCAGAGCTTGTTTGTGGCACTGGTCGTACGCGGATTGTAAAGCAGTTTGTGCAGGGTAGAAAAAATTGTTAGAGAAGAGGTATCGGCCAAGGTAATAAAGGTACGTGACTCGCTGTGAGGCAGGGAAATAAGCTAGCGGCGGCGATTGTGCGGTGATACTGGTAAACATCTGTTCAGCATTCCGCAATTTGCCGCACTATGAGGTAGGCATCATCTTGTTAGTCAGAGGAAGAGGTGATATTGAGCTAGTAGAGTCAATAGCGTACCTTGAACAAGAGCTTCAGGCACAGGTTCGCCATGAGATAGATGCCTGTCCTCTTGCCCTCTGGCTTGCCCAATGTGCCCGTCCGATCTGTCAGGCACCTGATAAAGGCCTCACGGACAACGTTTGCAGATTTCTCGACCAAGGTGACTTTTTCTGTCGCACCCTCCCCTTGATCCCCTTCGCGTAGTAGATGGGCTATCAACTCCGGCTGGCGATCAAGGCCGATGGCGAACTTTGCAAGGACTTTGCAAAGATAGAGGACGGTAGGAAGGAGGATAACACCGTAATGGCTGTCACCAAGAGCGACTATACACTGACTGGCGAGGACGTATTGTCAGATATCGGCCTTTTGGGTTCGAGAAGAGGGGCGGAACTGCATACTTTAACAGGGTTCTCAGCAGCTCATAAGTGCCCAGCAGGTTGTCTAGGTTGACGTCTCTCAAGAAGGTGAAGTATAGCCGCATAAATAAAGGAAATGCGCTCCACGAACTTGCTGAGTCGGACGCTGGCACCAGTGATTCGCATTTCGATAGCAAGTGTTCGTCTTTGCCTGCACCGCTGGGATAGACCTGCCGTAGTTCTTCGACCATCTGGTTGTAGATCGGAGATAGAGGGGGTTCGAGCTGCAAGAAGTCCTGCAGTTTGCGGCCATCGCGGGACCGGATGATGTCCTGAATGCCAGTAAGGAAATTGTTTAAGACGGGAGTCGGCGTGTTCCACATCGCTGGCTGACTCTGAGCAGGAGGTTGATGAAGAGCAAGATCAACTATTTACGAGAGGGAGGGGGTGGCCTCATACTCAGCGGTGATTTGGAGAATAAAGATGGCAACTTGGCCAAGGTTATGTATGAAGGAGTAAGAACTTGTAGCTGCAGGTGATATCGTGATGGCGGATGGTTGAGTTGACGAACTAACCAAACTTTTACAAACTCTCACTCAAGGATTTGAAGAAACGCCATTCAACAACCATTTTCTTCGTCCAACAACTCGATTCCGCCTCTCTCTTTTCACATGAACAAACCCAATCTATTTACTGCTTGGACATGGAACAAATCAAGCTCGCGCCCGCGCTATAACGTCATCACCGCTCTCTAGCGAGAGATGACGTCTCTCACCCCCGGTTCAGTCGAGCCGGGTGCTCAATGCTGTATATATATAGCTATATGCTCCAAATTTGGGGTTGTGACTCATTAGTCCTTGGTCCAAATGCTATCGCAAGTGATTTCGTGATCCAATCTGATCCTACCCGCTGTCCCTCCCATTTTCGCTCTGGCAGGATGACACTGTTTCAAAGGCTCAACCGCGTGTTTTGGCATCTAGTCAGCTATCCTTTCATTGTGTTGTATGTTTTATTTCAGGACATCCTGAGCATTGTCTTTGCCCCAACGCCTCCGCCACCAAATAAGGATGCGAAACTGCGTCGTCCCAGGATTGCTATCATTGGTGCTGGTTTGACTGGTGTGTCTGCCGCTGCTCATTGCGTAGGCCATGGCTTTGATGTCCAGATATTTGAGGCTCGATCAAAGGCGAAGGGGCTCGGCGGCATTTGGAGTGTATGCATCATACCTACGAGATTTACCCGGGTCATGAGCTGACCTACGAATAGAGAGTAAACACAACCTCTGCGCTTCAAATCCACAGCATTATGTTTCGGTTCCATCCATCAGTCAAATGGGAAAATG
The DNA here is from genome assembly GCA_001430935.1 of Amauroascus verrucosus. Classification (NCBI taxonomy): domain Eukaryota; kingdom Fungi; phylum Ascomycota; class Eurotiomycetes; order Onygenales; family Onygenaceae; genus Amauroascus; species Amauroascus verrucosus. The sequence continues at coordinate 34,048 of LJPJ01001801.1, forward strand.
CATACCCAAAACAGGAGAAAATCAAGAGCGAAATTGTGTCGCTCTGGCACCGATACGCACTCGAGGGACGAACAGTTTTTAGCACGCCTGTGAAGTCAATAAAAAAGAACAATGATGGAAAATGGGTCATCAACGACGGAGAGGCAAAGTATGGCGATTTTGATGGAGTAATCGCCGCAGTTGGTAGTTGCGGAGATCCTAAGATGCCATCTCTTCCAAACCAGGAGAACTTTCGGGGTCAAATGTACCATTCTTCGAACCTTGACGGAAAGGACGCCAAGGGGAAACGTGTCATTGTTGTTGGAGGAGGCGCCAGCGCGATTGAGGCCTTGGAATGGGCTGTTGAAGCCGGGGCTGTGAGGATTGACGTTCTCTCTCGTTCCGATAAGTGGGTTATTCCGCGCAATGTCTTTGTCGACATCCTCCTAGCAAGCAATGTCCTCGGCCAAGAGACACGTCTGTCTTGGATCCCAGAGATTTTGCTTCGTAAATTCTTCTATCGTGATCTGGAAGATATTTCTCCCTCTAACAAGGGTGTCTTCACGGACACTCCAACCGTCAACTCTCAACTGTTTCAGCTAATTCGTGAAGGCAAAGCCCGATGGCTGCGCGGTGATATTCTTACGTTGGCCAAAAATGGAATTCGATTTAACCACCGCTGCAAGGGCGTGCCCCAGTCTGGCCCAGGCCATGAAATCTTTGTTGAAGGGGACGTCATTGTCATGGCAACAGGGTTTACTAGACCTTCTCTATCATTTCTTCCCTCCCAGGCATTCAAGCCCCCCTACGGCCCACCAAACTGGTATCTACAGGTGTTTCCACCAGAATTTCCCAGCATTTGTGCCAACAACAGCACTTTTGTCAATGCTATTGCAACGGCCGGAAATTATCACATAGGAATATATACCCGTCTGCTCCTCATGTTCCTCGTGGACCCGTTGAGTCGCCCCACCGAATTCTGGATGAAGCGCTGGATAGATATGACACGGCTTCTAAAGTTCTTCGCTCCAACTGGTGCTTTCGATTTCTTTACTTACTCGGAACTCATCTACTGGTTCGTATTCGTCGTACTTATCAATCCGTTCCGTTGGAAATGGGCATTGTTCGTCTTCATGGGAATTGGGCAGGCTTTGCCAATGGCTGTCGTCAGGGAAGAGGAGGAATTGCAAGAGGAGGTACAAAAGATCAAGTGAAGTGTAAGGCATTATGTCTCAGCGTTGACTTGTCCAACGGGTTATTTACATTAGAAGCATTTGAAAAAAGCTCGATAGATGACGGACTTTTAGTCATTTGTTAAATGAAATGCCATTAAACTACCAGAGTGATGTAACAATAGATGACGGTATTATATTGTTAAGTCGCTATTGAACTGTACAGTATAACTGACCCAGCAGGATCTGTATGAAATTGCGATGCCTCCTTTTTTGTTTCGGTTCTTAGCTCATCATCTCTCTTAACCACCTCACATCTGATTTTTCCTCTTTGATGTTGTCTCTACCAGACACTGGAAATAGTCCGATATCCTCTGCACAAGATATTGGCCAAAGTAAAATACCCCCCACAACACTGAAAAAAGTAGCTATCCAGTGACATAGAAAGACAAGTCTGGTACCTATGCCAAACGGAACAACAAACTTTATAAACTCGGAGGTCTGATAAAGATCTTCTTGGGCTGCGATATAGTATAAGGGCCGGGGTGTCGTTGCAGCGGAGTGTGGGCTAGAAGGGGAAAGAGTCGCAATGACAGAGGTGGAATGGTTACGACGAGCTTCCGGGTCCATGTCGATGTCGCTATCATTGTTGACCGTCGTAGCTGAAGATAGGTTGTCTCTAGCACAATGGCCGGCATGGTGATGGGATTGAGAGGTAGTGAGTGTGAGCACGCTGGTCAGTGTGACCGGTGCGACATAGAAAGGTACGATGAATATGCGAAATATTTGGGAGACGGTAACATAGAGAAGCAAATTTTCTGCATCGAACGCTATACAGTGAACGGTTTAGCCCATTTTGCCATCGGAGTATAGAATACGCTTCCATACCAACGGATTTCACCTTCAGGTCAATGCGTGGAGACATAATCTTATAGAATCGATAGATCCAGATTATAAGCCACCTGCTCCCTGGGAACGACCCGGTCCGACAGAACGGGTGAACAAGTGATGCTGCTGGCGTGTAATACTTTTCGATTGTGCGTCGTTGCAAGGACGGGGTGGATTGGGCCAGTAAGTGAATGACGTGTGGGATTTCAGCCACTGCAAGCGGAGTAAGGACCTGGTACGTTGAAGTTCCTCTGCGGCAAGGCTCAGAACTTACCTGGGTCCTCCATGGTTAATGGTTTGTAGAGTTTGCTAATAATTGCGCTCGATGCTTGTTAGAAAGGACTGAAAAGGTTACCTGTTTTGGAGATTTATGTGCGAGAAAGTCTTATGATGTCATAAGTCATGATCACCAACTAGATGAAACAAAATCACAAGTGAAAACAAACACGCTTCATACATGACTTGATGATTATAGCATGGATTATTAAATGATGTCTTCGTTACCACGAGTTAACCCAGCGCTTCCACGAAAGACCCTATACTCCATGAAATTACTTTTTCCATTGTGCAACCTTTTTCCGTCGCTTCTCGAACCCTTCACCAACATTGGCATGATGATCGCGAGGGCTGTCTTCGGTAAACCGTCGCTTCTTACTCAATTCGAATGCACCGCTATTTCCTCGACTCCGACGGGTAAGCCGCTCTATGCGATCTGCTCCCTCTCCAAGAGACCTCCAATCTTCACCACCGAAGCCGCCTTGTCTTTTACCGCCGTTCTTAGCCCTGTCCTTCTTACTCTCCTTCGGTAGACGCACAAAATTGATTTCTTCATAGGCTCGTCGCTCTGCGTCAATTTCTCGGTCACGCTGAGTGCGTACTTCTCTTCCGCCAGCCCTAACCGTACTACCGATGCTCGGCTCGGCCATTGGAGTAGTAGACATTTCCGCACTGACGAATTCATCAATTAGGTGTGATTTTCCTGGTCGCCGGATTTGACGGTTAGAACGGTGGTCGAGAAACTCTGTCGGTAATGCAGTTGGTTTAAATTTTGGCGGGCGGTATATGCCCTCGTCGGGTTTGACTTTTATGTAGGTTGATGGCTCGTTGCTGTCTCTGATAGATTTGGAGAATGCTGCGAGATTCGCCCGGTAGGCGAGTTCATCTATCTCTCCACTGTCATCGCTATTTCCGTCTATATTGTGATCACTTTGCCCACTTTCCACAGTGGAATTGATCTCCCCATCATGTGCGTCTTCCCGCTTACTGCGTGCTCTAGTACTGCCGAAGCTTCTCTCAATCCTCTCGGCGTCCTCTGTAGCTTTCAAGACCTTGTCGATTTGATATTTTAACCGGCCTTCAAGAGGTTTCATGCCTTTTTCGAGGTAAATCCTTAGCTCAGTCAGTTTCCGAATGACTTGTTTCCGTGGGGAGCTGCTCCTGTCGGCATCTTGTTTGTCTCCCGATGAACGTTGGTGGTTAGAGAGAAGCCGGACCTCCAGGAGCAAGAAAAACACCAAATTGTGAAGGTAGGAGATGAAGACCTCATTCTTGGTGTCTAAGAGGGAAACGCCGGCTGGTGGAGCGAGTATCGAAGCATTGTTTGCGCGTTCGTTGTGAGGGTTACCGGTGGGAAGGGAAGAAAGCGCACTGGAGATAGAGTCCGTCAAAGTGGATAGGAGGGTAGACAGGTCAGACTGAGGATTAAGTGCAGGCGATGCCATGGTGAGACCAGTTGGTTGTTTTTGTGCTTGAGGAAAAAGGAAAAGCAGAGACGAGAAACACTGGGAAGAATTTTTGTGATCGATCAGATAAGATTGGTTACTAAGCATGATGTTTAACTAAGTTAGGGTCACTTGTCCACTCTTTGAAGTCACTCCGCTACAATCGGCTAATTGTATTGTAGGTTCTATCTTAAAGAATGGGCAAGTGGTGGTTAAAAACAACCGTCACATCATCCGGCCTCCCCATCTTCCCTGCCCCAGCTGCACGGAGGCCTGTTTAGTGCAAAAGAAACGTCAGTCCGATCTACGTAAATTCCCAGACAGGGTCTCGTACGTAACTGAATCCAAAGGAGGACAGTTCAAGGTCGAGGTCAACGATCAAATCGTCGACATCCCTACCCACTGCCTTCTGACGGCAGGGGAGAAGACGTTCGCTGAGTTGACAGCAGGCAGCCACTATCATATCACCATGTACGCCGAGGTGCAACCGGAAATGAGAACCCTCCTGTCGAACATTGAATGGGTTGGTTTCGACCTGGATGACACGCTTCATGAGTTTCGCCTTGGTGCCAAAGCGGCATCTCTCGCTGTGATCGAGGAAATTCACAAGAGCTATAGTGCCATTTCGGTTGAAACCCTCAGATAAGAGCATCAGTCCATCTTGATCAAAGCAACAGCTAATGCCTTCTCCGACGGGAAAACTTCCACAGAATACCGGAAGGAGCGATTTTCCACCCTGTTGTGTGGACAAGACCTTTCGTTTGCAGAGTCCTACCTTGACGACCTTGTGTCTCTGTACAAGGAGGCTTTGCGTTCCTCTCTCGCTCTCAAACCAGGCACCCTGAATCTATTACAGAAGCTGAAAGACTTGAAGAAAACAGTCCTAGTGATAACTAAAGGACCGCGTGATGCTCAGGAGTGGACGATTGGCCAACTGGGCTTGAGGAACTACGCTGACATCCTAGTTACGACTAATGAGCTACGCCGCTCGAAAACCGATGGACACTTTGGGGAGGTTCTAAAACAATACGGCCTTGTAGCGTCGCGTGGAGTGTATGTTGGCGACAATAGGACTCGTGATGTTGTGCCTGCTCAGAAAGAAGGCATTCTGGCGATTCATTATGACGAGATCCATAATTGCAGTTTCGATATTAAGGGCCGGCAGATCTCCGTCAACACCTTGGCAAAGATTGGTCATCTCTTTGATCTCCCATTTAACGAACATGAAGGGGGCCCTGGGAGCAATATAAATAGGTGATCTCCACCGATATCAATATATGTTAGCACATGCTAACAACTTGACGAAGGCTCAAAAATAAGCTTGAGAAGAGCATAATTGTTACCATGTTCAAAATAACTAAAACACTCTAGATAGGATGGTTAATTAGACGGACGATTTTATTCCGCGGACAGTTCCATCCATTTACGAATTAACCACTAACCAAATATTAATCAAGAATCAGATTTGGAGTCACCCATTGATCGTTCCAAGAATAGACCCGGTTCAAAACAATTGAACATTTTTTGCCCCCGTGATATATTGAATATCCCGGGCAAGATCACTCGCAGCAATAAAAAGCCCAGTTCCATCATTTTGATCTCCACCCATGTATAATCCGGCAAATTTACCATTCTGACTGATGACGAAAGATCCAGAATCCCCTGGACCACCAAATACATTGAGGCGCTTTGAAACTACCAAATGGGCCTTTCCCTCTATCTTGGTCCAGTTCTTGTTTTTGTCATAATGCCATGATCGTATGTCGGAGAGGTGAATGCCGTTCTGTTAGGTAATCCAGCTCACCCCTCTATCACGTGACCGACCTCTTATAGTTAGACTGTAGCAGCCCTTCCATAGCAATATGACCAATGAACCGTCGGTGCTAACACTGTGACTACTCAGTCACGTGATCTCGTCACCTCGTTATTCCGTTCCGTCCCTTGGGGCTCCGTCTTGTCCTATTATGACCAATGATCTGGTTCCATCGTAGGTCATCCTGCAAGGTCCGTAACAGGTTGGCAGAAGATTTACACCGTTTGGAAAGCCCCAGGAAATGATCTCTTTGAGGACTGTGACAGGTTAGGCTGTGGATCGAGGCTTGGAGACTCTGGAGGTAGCTTGGGGGAGATACATTATAATAAAGTCTTCAAGATACTTGATGTATTGCTGCCTCTGAACTGGAAGCGCCAGTTTCCAACCTCCACACTTAATTCAAGTTACTCTCTGTTTCTGGCGATCTTGGCGACCCACTGACAAGCAAATCACTCAAAGCTCCCAGACTAAGTTCAATCATTCAAGAAATAAGCAAGCAATATTCAGCATCATGGACACTGGCCTTCTCACGCCACTTTCCACAATTGAGCAACGTCTCAATGCCTTGGTCTCCTCCATAACGTCTTCTCCCACCGCTGTAGGCGCACCTGCGGCCACCATCGCCCTTCTCGAGGCGGACAACAATCTAACCTCCGCCCTGGAAACCCTTCAAGTTCACCAAGAAAATTACGCCAAGATACTCAGATTACGCGCCGAAGCGAAGAGCCTGGAGGAAAGAGTACGCCAAATAGTGCGCGAAGTCGGCAAATTGGGCGATGACATCTCTGACTTGGCTAATGATGACGACGAGAGCGACGATGACGACGAAGAAGGAAGCGGTTCTGGTTTACCCCAAGAAGACGGAGAAGACACTGCTATGGGCGGGACAACCACCGTGAGCCCTCGTCAGCGGAAAAACGAGGTTGATTATAAGCTCCTTCTCGACTTTGCCCGCCGCATTAGCAAATACAACTCTCAAGCTGCATCGGAGGCCATGTCAGGCACTATTCCTACGAAACGCTCTCTACAAGTGGTTTCCGAGGAAGTACAAGGACAAGTACAACCGGAAGAAATAGATGCTGGTGGAATAACGGAGATAAACAAACAGTCTACATTTCAGCTGGATGCTTCAGCGGACTCGATCCGCCAGGCTTGGTTGCAGCCGTATCCGAATGACGATAAAATACGCATGGGAGTTATGGGGAAGCTCCAGGCCGCTGTTGCGGCTAGTGGCGGGCGTGATGATCGAGATATAGAAAGAGAGGTGGAAAAAGCAATTCTTGGGGCAGGAAAATCGCAGCAGACGCCCCCAGGCAACGGGGAAGAATTTGCCACTTCGGATCAAATGATTGGGGCAAGAGAGCAACAAACCACTGAAGGAGGAGCTAACGGTGTATCGATCGGAAATATAGCGAGGACATTGGCGCCGCCCAAAGTGAAGTTGGATCTAGACTTATATGATCCAGAAGAGGATGAGGGTTAAATCCAATCGCCCTTTTTTCCCCCTTCTATTCGCCTTCTATTTAATTATTTGCAATGGGTTTACGACATCCTTATCGGAGAAAGTTTGAACCATATTCCAAAAGCCTCGTGTGCGCCAACATGGAATTTGCCTATCCCTAAAATGCCCATCCAGTAGCATTCCCAATATTCGCTAAGAACATCGAGAAAAAGAGCTACAAAACTGTGAGCATTCACTATACTAATCTGTTATTGCAGTGATAATGGCCGCTATCATAAAGGCTTGGAGTAGAAGGCTGAAAGCGTTTTGAATCCAGATGATGACTACCATCTGCTCTTTCTCTCAGGCTCCAAAGCTCCTGCTATCATCCTCGGGCTTTCCGAGACCTGGTGCTACTCAGGATAGATGTTGAAGGAAAGAACAATCTCCTCGGGAGTTAAAATGCGTTTTCTCTCTTTTCTTCTGCGGCCGTTTTCTTTTGTTTTCCTCAAGATACCTACTTGTTTATCCTAGGCATATCTTATCGGTTACGCATTGTTCAAAATTTTGGGTTACATCTAGATATCCTCTTGTATCTTATTCTTTACTGTCGTCCAAATTCATCAGCTTATTGCTTCCGCAAGTTTCGTTTTCTGTGGCATGGCTTCTTCCAGCGCGCACAAGGATAGAAATCCCAATGAAGATACTAATATTCAACCCCAATGTCTTTTAGTTGCAGATTCTAACCCACAAAGTGGAGATCCCAAAGACACGATGGGCAAGTCGAAGAAAATTGTTAAAAGTCATTCTCGTCCGCTTAACGATACCACCAGCGACGACGTCGACGTCCACGAAGGCATTGGCGAAAAGCGAAAAGATGGAAAAGTGGAAATACAAGAATCAGATTGCTATGAGAAACTGGGTTTTGGCTTCCCCACGACGAAGAAGTGGACAATTCTCTGCGTTATTTTCGTTGTGCAGATCTCGATGAATTTCAACACGAGCGTCTATGCCAACGCCATCACGCCCATGTCAAAGCATTTCGCGTTGCCGGAAAGGACTATTAGACTGGGCCAAATGATTTTTCTTGTCGCTTACGCTTTTGGATGCGAATTGTGGGCACCATGGAGTGAGGAGCTCGGGAGATGGCCCGTCATGCAGCTCAGTCTCTTCCTTGTCAACATGTTCCAGGTGTTATGTGGGGTTGCTCCGAATTTCCCCTGCATTTTCGCCGGCCGTTTTCTCGGCGGTCTTTCATCTGCTGGAGGTTCTGTGACGCTGGGTATGATTGCGGATATGTGGGAGGCGGATGACCAGCAGTTTGCCGTTGCATTTATCGTTCTTTCGTCTGTCGCAGGGTCTGTCGTCGGCCCAATTGCCGGTGGATTCATGGAGGTCCGCCTCCACTGGCGTTGGAATTTCTGGATTCAGCTCGCTCTAGGCGCTACTGTGCAGCTCTGTCATTTCCTCCTTGTCCCAGAGACCAGGGCTACAATCCTCCTTGACAGAGAAGCTAGGAGATTGCGTAGGTCCGGAATTGCACAGGTCTACGGCCCTGGAGAACTCCATGGTCGTGGGTACAGTTTCAAGGAACTTCGGCAGATTTGGATAAGGCCATTCAACATGTTGATCCGGGAGCCCATCGTACTGTGTCTTTCTCTCCTTAGCGGCTTCAGTGACGCACTAATCTTCACCTTCCTTGAATCTTATCAACCTGTGTTTTCTCAATGGGGGTTCGGGACCATCCAAATTGGACTGGCATTCATTCCGTATGTTCGAGTTCTCCTCGTCTCGCAAAGACCATCTTAGCTAATATACCCGGTTGCTAACAGGATAATCATCGGCTATTTTATCGGCTATCTTTCGTTTATTCCAGTTATCTTGCATCATAAAAAGGATCTTGACCAGCGGCCTTATCGGGCACGCCCCGAAAGACGACTCTGGTGGCTCCAGATGAGTGAGGATCCTAGGAATACGTCCTTTTTCAATGCATGCAGCTAACAACACTATAGCCGCCCCTCTCGAGTTCTTGGGATTATTCTGTTTTGCGTGGTCGAGTTTTGGACCTCCCCACTGGCATTGGACAGGTCCGATGTTCTTTTCTATGATGATTGCCATTGCCAATGTGAGCACCACAATTTTGGTCGTCATCGAAATTGGATACTAACCCATAGTCACTTCCTGCTACTAGTATTGTATCTACATGGCTACGATTGATTATATGATTGCCAGTTATGGCCCATATTCCGCATCAGCAACGGGCGGCAATGCTTTTGCCAGAGACCTCCTTGCTGGCATCGCCGCCTTGTATTCTACTCCATGTCAGTAATATCACCGAGGAAAAAGTGGACCATATCACCTTACTGACCCAACGCATAGTTTACAAGAACGGCCACCCCTCATATGAGCTTGTCTATCCGTCTTTAATCTTGTCAGCCATCGCTTTTTTTGTCACCATGCCGATCTATGTGTTCTATCGGTATGGGCCACAAATTCGCAAATGGTCAAAGTTTGCGCAGACAGTAGCCAGCGATAGGGATGAGATCCAAAGGCGCCGCGCCAAACGTGCAAATAGGAGCAGTGTTGAAAAGACCGAGTCAGAGGTTTAACCACCCCTTTAGGCCCTTGCTCTATTGTAAATCTTAGAAGGCGCTTTCTCCTGGTTATTTCTAAAATTCAGAGCATGGAGTGAAAAGAAGATGGGTCCAATGATTTCAGAATCTTGTTGCTCTTGTGTTTTTTCCGCATATGAAAGGAGGCCATGCATCATCGGGTGTATTAAATAGCACTTGTCATTAATAACGGGAATACCCTGTTTCGCATTCTGTATCTTTTAATGTCTGCATGTGTAGTAATGATTTTTGATACGCGAATGAGCAAACACATCCAATTATAAATTTGGTTGGTTATGTGTGAATTATCCCCTATTGTGACAAATCCATAACAAGCAAACTACCAACCGACAAGCTCGATAGCGTCTCCAATTCCGTAAAAAATACTGAGATGAAAGCCTCGAAGGGAAAAATTTGACCGAATGCAAAGCACATACTAGGACCATCGACACGTCCAGAGAATTCTACTATTGACCTGCTTATATTTCTGTTGGAATTTATGCTCTGCAGCGGGCATCCCGTCACCCCAGATTGGCACGAAGAGCAGAGTTTCATCGGTGACTGGTTCTGGTGGAGGTGGGGGCAGTTCGTCACGCTGGAGGTTCTGGGTGTCGGGCGACTGGAAATTGGACCTGGGAGTTGGGAAACTGATTAGGGAGGCCAGCGATGCTGATTGCTGGAGTTGCTCGTATCTGCGCTCTTCATATGCGAGCATGTAACGCTTCCATTGTAGGCGGTCATTCCAATATTTGGTGAGGTTGTCTGTGTTAGGATTGATGAGCTGGGCGAGCCAGGCGGCGGCTTCTGGTCTATCAAAATTGGCAAGGTCGCGGTTGATTTCTAGATAAATAGTTTTCCAATCAGATTTCCTTGTGTGGGTGCGGATGAGCCAGTGGAAATGTGTCTTGCAACCCGGAAATTGGCATTTAGCAGATGCGGCATCCACAATGGCCTGATAGACTATATCGACAGGGCGGGCATTTGGGTTGTATGAATTGATGATAAGGGGGTTGTTGAGTCTTATGTGCGGGCATGAGGGGAGGTTGAAGATGTTGAGGATGCTGGCGATTTTTTTGCGGGGCGCCTGCGTAGATTTAGGGAGAGAGAGGATTTTGTAGGTGGTGCAAATAGTGAAATCGAGCACGCCAGTGCGGCGTAGGATGCCATCATCGGTGATCCAGCCGCATTTAGCAGAGCGTGCTGACTTGAGATCGTTAAAGCTATATTGGATCTCGGGGTTGACCCAGAGAGATTTGGTCGCTTCCGGGCAAAGTCGGTTTTCCGAGCTTTTTTTGAGCTCAGCTAGGATAAATTTATATTTTGAATGAACTGATTTGCACCCACTACAGCAGGCCACTGGGGTATTGGGGTTTGAGGGGACAGAGAAATTCAGATGTTCCAGAAGGGAGAGGAAAGGGTACTGTTCGTTGGGAACGAGTTGGCTCCATTTTGGGACTTGGTCTAGGAGGACATGATAGAGTCGCCGGGTTGTGAGAGATAGAGATAGCCGGGAATCTGGGGGGAGATATGGAATAATGAGTAGGAGGAGCTCTGCTGGTAGAGTGGAAAGAGAGGGAAGTAGTGGTTTTGTGATATAATAGGTGCACATGGCGCAAGGAATTGTGATATTGAGAATAAAAAGATTATCAATTCTCCAGAATAACAATGATGGTTGGAGAGCTTATATTTCAACGATTCAGGTAGAAGACGTAATTTTCCTGATGTGTGAATAGCGGGCGAAGGGTAGTACGTCTTAATATATCTCACATAGAAACAATTTATTTCTCCATCGATCATGCCAGATCAACAATTATAGCTCACACCAAAGGCAACCCAATTAATGCGCCAGGCTTCGTAGTCAGCTCAGGAGGACAACCAGTCTCGGCTGAGGAGACGATATGGACTCCACTGTGAAATGGAGTACGTCTGCCGACAGTTTCATGCGGCAAACCAAATCATAGGGGTGCCTGGAACCGAAGTTCAGATGCCTAAATTAGGCAGAACAAATAACTATTCATTGCAGAATAAACAGTCTTGGAGCTCTTAAACAAGGCTGGGCACTGGTTAATTGAGTTTAGCTTCCATGTCTAGCTAACTGGCCAGATAAAGATAGCTGCTCACAGCATCTTGGCGTGCAGAGAGTTTAGTATGTTGAGATATGAGGATGCCTATGCGGGAGGAGCAGGAAGGAGATAATGATGATGAAGGAAGAAGACCAAAGGAAGAGAGAAGAGAAGAGATGAAAAGAAGATGAGGTGACGTTCGGTGATCGGCTTCCGGCGAAATGTAATTCCGACTACCTCCTCCTCCCCAGCTCAACGCCAAATCTCTTCCGCGATTCAACGCTCAACACCAATTCTCATCTTCACCAACCTTCTCCTCGAGTCTCGACCAAGCTTGTTCGTTCAATATCAATGGCTTCCACTTACAAGCTGGAGGAGGAGCTAATCCGCAAAGCCTCGGATGAATACAACCAGAGGATCCGCGCAAATGAAAAAGTTAGCGTCGCAACCCTAGCCCGAGAATACAAAGTGTCCTACCACCGTCTTCGCCGCCGAATTCTCAACGTCCCCTCTCGCTCCACGCGCAAGAAAACCAATCTCAGACTGACCGAAGAACAATACAAAGCACTATACGAGTATCTAGAGCTGTTGGCGAAGCAAGGAACAACCGTCACACCTCAAATGCTTAGGGATACCGCCAACACCATCCTGCGAGAGAGCCACCCCGACCCAAACACTCCTCCTCCGACCGTCGGAAAAGGCTGGCAATATCGCTTCATTGAGATGCATCCGCATTATTTCCCAAATATCAAAGTTCGGAAAAACGAGTCCAGACTCGGCGCACTGAGGAATACCCTCACCAGTCAGCTGGATGAGCTCCCATGACGCTCTCGATCGACCGCTCGAGTCACCCGGGAAAAAAGAATCTCGGTGTATCATAATATATAAACCGAACTTTAATACTTGCATTTGCTTAAGAAGATAAACATTCGTCTTCTAGCTTTGTCTCCATCTTCTTATTCAGTTGAGATCTCCAATTAAGAAACTGTCGGCGGGAGAAAAGAGATAGTTAATTGAGGAACCTGACTTTTAAGATTGCACCACTGGAAGGATTCTCGTTCTACTGGATCTTGATCTCATCTACAAATGACGGATTAGGAAACCTGTTCATCTACTCTTCTTCTCGTTCGTTTTCTCTGACCGCCTCTCATATGACAGCCGGCCCGCCGTTTATCATCTTGTGAGATTTGCGTTCTAATGTCTTTCTCTTCCTTTTTTTCAACCTGGATGCCCTCAGTTCGTATTGCTTTCATCGCCACTGCCATTCCCACTATCGCTTGCGCTTCCGCTTGATTCTGACTCGTCCGAACCATCGTCAGCTCCAGAACGAGGCGATGGCCATTGTGGCAGCCCTCTGGCTTTCTGAGCCCTAGTGGAGACCTCTTTACGCACGAACGCACGGAGCAATCGCCGAAATCGCTCTCAAAATCATCTCGACGGAGATTACCCAGCGAAGCCCGTTGCCGATCAAAATGTCGCATTTCTGTCAGGTAGTGATCAAAATTAGCATTGGCTGCTAGTAGGATATTGAAATGCGACGTACGCGAAAATCAGACGATTTTTTTTCTTTTTGGCGTTGGAGCCTTTAATACTTTCCTCCCATACTTCCAGAGCCCTCGACCTCTTAAAATCGGGTAGTAGAGTGCGCAGTGGATACATCATTTTTCTCTATCACGGCCCTGTCGCCGGGGGGACCTCGCTACATTATCTTGTCGGGACCAGAGCCGGGCCAAAAGGGATATGAACATTCATCTAATCGCTAGCACCTGTCTCGCGGAGATCGAGACCATCGCAGAAATGCTATGAATTCATCGCAGTTTGCAGCCTGGGTCGGTGCCCCTATCTCGTCACCCCTTGCTTTGAACAGAAATCTGTACAAGACGTATTTCGGCCCTCCCTGCAGTTACACCTTGTTTTTGCACTGGAGCTACTGCGGGGACGGATGGTGACCGAGACTAAGAGTCATTAGTCGAGAAGGACATTTGCTGGGTACAACAACTGGATCGCTGCAGTACATCTTTCCTGCGATACTTCCGGCTCCTACGCCAAGCGCACAAACCCCAACGATAAAACGGCCACCCCATGCGGTGTCGTCAGTAGGCTTCTACGACCCTTGTTATGATCGTTTAAACATATGGACATCAGCGATATCATCCAACTCCGCGACTTTCGAGCAACGAAGACATACCAAATGTGCCAGTAAAGTTACTTTAAACGGGATGTTTTACAAGTAAGCTGTGGGAAATGGGCATTGCTTGCAGAGTAGAAGAGATGATTTGAGATTATCATCGCATATTGGTTGGGCGGAACCAATATGAACGGCATCGTAGCCGTTCTCCTGCTACAGGGGCTAAAATTTCATGCTTAAAACTGAAAATGGGGCCAATACTTTCTCTACTATAACTTTTTATTTTCGCATTCTCTGACGCATTTTTCGCCGATTGCAATTATCAGCCACTGCACCAATAGTCCTAATTGCTCCAGGGCCATGATAACCCCCAAATTTGCTAATGACCGCCTTACCGCCCTTGTACTCTCAAGGGAATAATAGCCCCTACTTCTTATAGGGTGCAGTCTATCCTCAGGAGAACGGACATCGAGTTAACACCCATGGTGTGCCAATTGTCGACAGGAATGCACAAACTCATTTTTCTGCCTTTTATCAAACTACCATGTAGTTACATACTGTAGTGCTTTTCTAGAACCATGCGACACAACCAATCCATGCTAAAGGGCAGTTTCCCTATCGTGCTTAGAGGTTCTATGAAATTAGCTATGTCGTGTCGTGTCGTATTGTATTCAATTAATTATATAGATAGCATCGTAGAGAACTCTGAAGTCATGATATGAACACATGGTAAATGTTCAATGAAGTCTACGTAGCTTAAACTTTTCATCTAGATCCGCTATGTATACAATTGACGTGTATTCATACAAAATAATAGGGTATACAATAATGTATATAGAAGAGCAGGTATTAGAAAGGTTGAATAGTAAACTCTGCCAAAAAAGAAAAAAAAGCTGTCAGATGCGCAAGATGCAAGCTGGAAAAAGTGGAGGGCGAATGGCCCCTTGAATTCAAAAAAAAGTTTGTCAAGTAAAAGGAAATACATGCAAACACACTCGCCGGTTACGCGATATGGTGGGGAATATTCAAAACAAAATAACAAGGAAAAAAGGGGTTAGGTTAGGAAGATATTCCGTCCAGAAGGGATTTTGTCTTTCGAAAGACAAAGAATAGAACAATCCAAAGAAGGAACCTGTCAAAAAAGATGGTCCAAATGACTGCGCAAGGTCTAGTATCTTCTCATAAGCGGATGTTGTTCAACCCAAAACGGAATAAATTGTTACGGTCGACAGTAACAAGTCCTGGATTACTTTGACTCGGGTATTGATATATTCCCAGACGACAATGTTCTCTTCGTCCAACCGCTAAAGAATCCTCCACCAGTCGTGCCACTACCCCCACCAGCACTAGCCGCTGAAGTTGAACTAGAATTTGGTGTCCGAGGTGTACTTGATGATGATGTGCCCCATCCAGCTGACAAATGTACATTTCCTGCCGGTGGTGTAGTGGAAATTCCAATCCCGGATTTGGATAACAGCTTTCGGAAATGGTCCAGTTTTGCTTTGACTTCATCGAGTTCCTGCCGGGCAATAGCCTCAGAGGTCTTTGCATTGACTAGTTCTGCGAGAAGGGAATCTTCATCTCCGATATCCGATGGAGAGAAAAATGCCGGGGCACCGAGGGAGCTGGTACGTTTGGAGAAAGTAGGCGTCTTGGGAGATGTAGGTTGGACCGAGGGTACGTTGGTGGTAGCCGCTCTACCAAGTTTGAATTCACGGAGGCCCATTTTGGAACTGCGGTCCTCGTTAACAGTGGAATGTGGTCGGGCAGAGGGGCTGGAGGCGGATTGTTTACGAGATCGCAATTCTTGGATCATGCGCTCGAGACGTTGTTTGTCCCTATGGGTGTCCTGGATGCGGGAGCGGGCTTCACGTAGTTGCTCCTTTAATTGATTATTTTCGCGTTCGCGTTCGTCAATGGTGCGACTTAAGTTCTGGCATCGGGCGAGTTCGACTTCATATTTCTCTCGCCATGAAGCGATATCATCCTGAAGCTGCCGTTTAGTAGGCTCGATTGAAGATTCAGAAGATTGGGAGAAGCGGCCATGCGCTTTCATAATGATCTTAATTGTCTGTTCATCTTCTGGTTGCTCCTTCATGTATCCAAGCATTAATTTAGCCAGCTGCTGATCTTCCTCGCGTTCCTCGCGTTCTCTCTGCAATTCTTTTGCTAGAGTTGCATGTTCACGTTGCATGTCTGTCAATGCGATAAGTAGGTCCTCAATTTGGGTATGTAAATCTTTGTCCTTGTTTTGCGGAGTTGGTTTTTGTTTGTGTTTATTGCCGCCTGACGAAATCTCCGTGGGTGCTGTGCTAGCATCAGAGGTCGATTCGAAAGAATTCAGAGTAGAAGCCATGCTTTGCTTTGACGGTGTGCGGCGGACAGCAGTTGGACTGAATGGCATTCCCGGGTTGAGGGTAAACGATTTGGTAGAGGTATGAGAATTGGAGCCTGCCCATAAACGGCCCAAAAAACGCGAAGCGACAGCCTGCAACTGGGGAAGATAAACGTTGGAAGAAGAGCTTGGTTCTACTTGTTGAAGACTCTCACGAGTCACCAGAGAGGTTAGAGAAACAAAATCATTAACGAGGTCGTCTGCATTGCAGCAATATCTAAAGTCCAATTAGCACGTTTCCCCAGTAAGAAAATACCAGGAATTTGCTTACGGATCCCAAACGCTCCTCGATAGTAGTAGCTGCATGACATCCTCAAATTCGTGGCAAACCAAAAGCTTCTTCTCGTTCCGTTGCATCAATGAAAGCGCAACGCGCATGAGAGTCTCGCAAGCGCCTTCTAGGAGTAGCACATCGTAAATGCGAAGCAACATTGGAAGTGGGCAGGTCACAGCGAAAAAAGATAGAAACCATTGTGACACATAGATAGGTTCAACGTTCAGGGATTCAAGGTGAGAATGAAGATTCGGTAGATGGCGAGAGAGCAACGTTTGGAATTGGTATATGCGCAAATGAAGCCCGGACAAAGTAGGTAGAAAACATGATCGTAGATCGTAATGATCCATCAGCCTGCAAAACGGTCAGGTATAGAAAATGGGAGCTGAAGTAGAAAGAAACTAACCGGACAAGCACGCAAAATGCCTCTGTTTCACCCATGTGCATCAGAAGAGGGCCTACAACAAAGCCTAGACCCTGACAGTATCCAATTTTTGTGTCATGAAGACTGAAGCATTTTAGCACCTTGGCCAACATTTTCTGGCCTTCGCCATTGGGGTCCCTAAACATATCCACGTCCGGAAAGCTTCTGCTGATATCTTTGCCAATGAGGCCTTCATATGGGCTGGATTCACTGCTTAACCTCTTGAACTCTTCCTCGAGTACCGCATCTCTAGCACCAGCGATACTTGGCCAGACAACCCCTCGAAGAGGTGGAGGCACTCCTCCTCGAATCTTGTTGGATGTAAGTGTGGGAAGTCGTTGAGCTGTTCGAGGGTAATCTGCAACAAGAGCAGCCCAGAACTCCAATTCCGTCATTTGTGGGGTTGGTAGCTGGGAATATCGGAGCGAAGATCGTGGGTCGTTTACCAATTTCTTGAGTTGCTGGATTGAGGGTGGTCTGGAGGAACATTTGAGGCTGGGGTTGCCAGAAAGTGCTGATTTCGGGTCGGTTGCCAGCGCATTGTTCTCTTGCTCCAGTCTTGCTAACAGCAAAGCGGTTGACTAAGAGTCCGGATTAGGCTTTATTATTCACATTTAACAGAATGACAACGGGATCACTGACGGCATCATCCGTAGGGTCTGATTTTAACTCTAGTTCTTCATTTTTCTCTAGCTCTACCCAGTCTACGGACCTGGTATCATCCGATTCCTTACCTTCCTCGACATCGGTTGCGAGCACAGACACAGTAGGCTCTCTTCTCGACGACGTCTCCGAAGAGGTCTCCGAAGATTGCTCTGCTCCAATTTCGTCGTCGAGGGTAATTAGTTTCGATGGGGTATTGTTTATTTCACAGGACTCGGTGGGAGATAGTGGTGAACTAGTTAGGAATTCACTGTCACGGTCGATCTCTCTCGGGCTAGGCTGGAGGTCTGAAAGGGGGACGGTGACCATGGAATCAGTGGGGAGGCGCTGGCGAGTTCGGTCTTCGATTATAAGCGACGATGATCTGGAGGCATTTTCTGGCGAGGACTCCATTTTTCGATTGACAAAAGTCATTGAGGGGCGATCCAAGACATATCCAGTATAAGGGAGGGGATATTAGCGGGACATGTTATGTACTGGACATACAGCGGACACATAAGGGGTTAACAGTCAAGATGCATATTAAATGAGTGTAATTGCCGACAGCAACAATGGAGTTGAGCTGAGTAAGAGAGGAGAGAGGGAGAGATGAAGAAGCTCCTCTTGACTTCTGTCGCTGGAGATCAGGGGGTTGCTTTAGTCTTGGCGCGGAGCTCGCTAGTCCAGAACAGTCTTGGGGTACATGACAAAGGTCCGCTTATAAGAGTGCTGCCAAATTAGTTATCCTAATTTAACTGCCTCATGTTATTGTCTGCATGTATGAGGTTCATGGATGCTGCGTGTTTATGTTGGCTTGGTTGTCCGGTGGTGCAGGATAGAGCCTGTTGCGAAAGCCAGACCTAACGGCGACTGGCAAGTCATGGCTGATTAACTACAAGGTACGGAGTATCAAAAGTAGGATAGTTAAGAATTCTAATTGTTATTGCTCTTCCATATCTTTCTAGCGGGTGCAGATCCAACACCGAAAAGCTGAAGGTCAAAAATGACTTTTCATACATCAGTTGTTTGGGAAAAGAGCGCGATGTCCGAAAGTAGTCAAACCGAGCCCTGCATGTTACTCAGCTCTTTGATGCGAGCAGTAGGTGAACAAGGATATGGGCTCTCTAATTGCATTCCGTCCTGCTTTCATCTGCAGATAGACATATTATACTCTACAGAGTACTCCGTAGGGTTTGCAGAAATGTCAAGATGGGCTTCCGGTCTACGGAGTTATGTAAACCCGCTTTCCGAGGCGATGTGTTTTGATACTGCCGCTTCCGGTTAGTCCAATACTCGAACAGCACTAGCGCGTTTCAACCAACTGCGGCGCGAGGAAGAAAGAACCCAAAACTGGAAGTCAGCAACAAACAAACACATCAACGCCTCTCCCTCTCTCTCTCCCCTCTTCGTCTTCCCCGCCGTCGTTCATCCTCTTCCCATCTCGGCGGTTGTGAGACCAGCTTCTTGCTACGGTCGTTCTCTCCTCCACTCCTGACAACATGCAAATGATATTATTGTAAAACCTGAAAAAGCGGTGTTCTTCACACACCCCTTACTACTCCCTTCTTTTCTATACGCCTCTACGCACCTCAACCGATCATGGACTCCCCTGTTGACTCCATCTTTGAAGATGACAGCGCAGGCTCTGACTTTATGCCTGCACCTGTACGTGTTCTGTATCTCCCGGTTGCCTTCCTAATCGCATTTTCTGCTCCTCGAGATTGACTACGAATCTAGAAAGCCAAGCCTAAGGCGAAAGCAACCGTTATGAAGAAGCCTGCAACTAAAGCTCAAGCAAACAAAGCCAAGCAAACTACATTAAAAGTAAAAGCCACGACCAAATCGACTGGCCCAAAGAAACGCCCTACGAAGGAACCCGAAAATGAAGCCTCCAGTGATGATGATGTGCATTTGCGTGATGATAATTCTATTCTCTCAAGCACACCACCCAAGCCTGTCAAGGGGAAAGCTACTGGTGGGACTAAAAAGACTGTAGGCAATCCATTATCGACGTTAGAAAATGAATCGGTCGTCAAAGAAACTAGCAAGAAAAGCGCTGGGGACCAATATCAAAAGGTGATTAATCAAATGCTCCAGGAATCCACTATCCAATCGAGTTAACGTACCTTTGTCTAGCTTACCCAAGTAGAGCATATAATCAAACGTCCCGATACCTATATTGGATCCGTCGAACGTACCCAACAGCACATGTGGGTGTACAATTCAACCACAGACCAGATGGAATACAGAGAAGTTTCCTACGTGCCCGGGCTTTATAAAATATTTGACGAGATTCTCGTCAACGCAGCCGATAATAAGCAGAGAGACAACAACATGAGTGAAATTAAAGTTGGCCTAGATAAAGAAGCCGGAGAGGTGAGCGTGTGGAATAATGGCCGTGGGATTCCTGTCGAAATCCATGCAGTACGTTCTATCCTAGCCTTTTGAATCGAACCGACCTATCTAATTTTTACTAGAAAGAAAAAGTTTATGTGCCAGAGCTGATTTTTGGCCACTTGTTGACATCCTCAAATTACGACGATGACCAGGCAAAGGTCACCGGTGGTCGAAACGGGTACGGTGCGAAACTTTGTAACATATTCAGTACGGAATTTTCCGTTGAGACAGCCGATTCACAATCAAAGAAGAAGTACAAACAAACCTGGACGGAAAATATGGCCAAGATGGGAAAGGCTAAAATTACTGATTGCAAAGGGGACGACTACACAAAGATCACTTTCAAACCGGATTTCAAGAAATTTGGAATGGACGGCATGGACGACGATTTCGAAGCCCTAGTGAAACGGCGTGTATATGACCTGGCGGGCACCTGCAATGTCATTGTAAAACTCAATGGTACAAGGGTTCCTGTGCGAAAGTTTAAGCAATATATGGAAATGTATACAAAAGCAATCAAAAAAGAACGTGGAGAAGAAGCGGTCGCCGACAAGAGCGAAATTGTAACCGACAGCCCGGGCCCTCGATGGGAGGTTGGGTTCGCCGTGTCTGATGGGTCATTCCAACAAGTCTCCTTTGTTAATTCAATAGCAACTACATCTGGTGGCACCCATGTCAACTATATCAGTGATCAAATCTGCACGAAACTAGCAGAAGCCGTGAAGAAAAAGAACAAGAATGGGCCTACGCTGAAACCTGCTCAAATCCGAAACCATATATTTCTGTTTGTAAACTGCCTTATCGTCAACCCAGCCTTTACATCGCAAACGAAAGAGCAATTGACTACGAAGGCGTCTCAATTCGGAAGCAAATGCATACTTTCGGACGATTTCTTGAAAAAGATTTTGAAAACTCAAGTCATGCAGAATATTATGCATTTCGCGGAACAAAAGGCAGATCAAATTCTAAAAAAGACCGATGGAAGTCGGCGTGCCCGCATGAATAATCCAAAATTGACGGATGCCAACAAAGCAGGAACCAAAGAAGGCCACCACTGTACACTCATTCTCACCGAAGGAGATTCTGCCAAGGGTCTTGCAATGGCTGGAAGAGCTGTTGTTGGCGCCGATCTCTTTGGCGTCTTCCCCCTTCGAGGAAAGCTACTCAATGTCCGCGACGCATCTGTTGACCAGATCTCCAAGAATCAAGAGATTCAAAATATCAAAAATTTCTTGGGTCTGCAGCACAAAAAGGAATACACGGACACGCGAGGGCTTCGCTATGGCCATCTTATGATCATGACTGATCAAGATCATGACGGTAGCCATATCAAAGGTCTATTGATCAATTACCTTCAAGTGGCCTTCCCCAGCTTGCTTAAAATTCCAGGGTTTTTGATCGAGTTCATCACGCCCATTGTCAAAGTTTGGAGGGGCGATCCAAAAAACCCAACTACATCCAAGTCATTCTTCACCATCCCGGAATACGAGGAATGGAAGAAGACTCACGGCCACGATAGGAGGTGGGAAAAGAAGTACTACAAGGGTCTGGGTACCAGTTCAACGGAGGATGCCGAGGTGTATTTCCGAGACCTGGACAGGCACCTTAAAGAGTTCCACGCTCTTCAAGACAATGAAGCACAGTTAATCGACCTTGCATTCTCAAAAAAGAAAGCGGATGAACGCAAAGAATGGCTTCGACAATTCAAACCTGGAACCTACCTTGATCATTCCGTCGAAAAGATTACTTACACTGATTTTATCAACAAAGAACTGATTCTCTTCAGCATGGCGGATAATATCCGTTCTATCCCGTCCGTTGTGGATGGGTTGAAACCAGGGCAGCGAAAAGTTTTGTATGGAATGTTCAAACGCAACGTGAAAAGGGACGCAAAGGTAGTCGAACTAGCTGGTCATATATCTGGTATGACAGCCTACCAGCACGGCGATGTTTCCCTCCAGCAGACGATTGTTGGCCTTGCTCAAACATTTGTTGGCTCGAATAACGTGAATTGCCTGGAGCCAAGTGGTAATTTTGGTAGTCGTCTTCAAGGAGGTTCTGATTGCGCGAGTGCGCGTTACATCTATACCCGACTTTCACCGTTTGCAAGACGCCTATTCCACGCCGCAGACGAACCCCTTCTAAACAACAACGTTGACGATGGAAAAATCATTGAACCGGAAATTTATGTTCCTGTTGTACCAATGCTTCTGGTTAATGGTGCTGACGGCATTGGTACTGGCTGGAGCACATCTATTCCGAATTTCAATCCCGAAGATATCGTAGACAATCTGAAACGCATGATGGATGGCGAACCACCCGTGCCTATGAAACCATGGTTCCGCGGATTTACCGGTGAAGTAACGAGTTCAGGTGACCGCTACAAATTTAGTGGAGTCATCAAACAAACTGGTGATTATGAGGTTGAGATCACCGAACTTCCCATCAGAACCTGGACTCAAGATTTTAAAGATAAGTTGGAGGATATCATCAAGGCCGAGAAGTCTCCTGCCTTTATTAAGGATTACAAAGATTATAACACTCATAGTCGGGTTCACTTTGTCGTGCAGATGGACGAGAAGCACATGAAGAAGGTACTTGAGGATGGCCTGGAAGAGAAGTTTAAGCTATCGAGGACAATAGCCACCACAAATATGGTGGCATTCGATCCCGAAGGACGAATTACAAAATACGATACCCCAGAAGACATCTTGAAAGCTTTCTATGCTGTACGAATCAGGTTCTACGAAAAACGAAAGGTATTTTATCTGAGAGTCATACCTCCGTTCCTTAATTAGTGCTAACGTATCCTCTAGCAACATCAACTCTCTGAGTTGCACAAGGAACTGGATAAACTTAGCAACCAGGCTAGATTTGTTCAAATGATCATTGATGGCAAACTTGTCATTTCCAAAAAGCCGAAAGCTATTCTCATGCAGGAATTGAAAGAAAAAGGGTTTAAACCTATTCCAAAAGGAGTTGATCCCGCAAAGGAGGGTGAGGATGAGCCGATACTCGAGGACGATGAAAGTGAGCAAGACGAGAAACTCGGCACAGGCGTGT
Organism: Amauroascus verrucosus; assembly: GCA_001430935.1. Lineage (NCBI taxonomy): Eukaryota > Fungi > Ascomycota > Eurotiomycetes > Onygenales > Onygenaceae > Amauroascus > Amauroascus verrucosus. Next base: position 57,060 of record LJPJ01001801.1, read on the forward strand.
TCGACTACCTGCTTGGCGTAAGTTTTGCCCGTCCAGTTGATTGAACAGTACTGAATTGCATTGATGTTAGATGCCCTTGTGGTCATTGACTCAAGAAAGAGTTGATAAATTACGTCGCCAGATTGGCGATAGGGAACTCGAGGTAGATGCTCTCATTAAACTATCAAAGGAAGATTTGTGGAAAAAAGATTTAGACGATTTTATCGCTGAATGGAGATATCAACTCGAAGATGAGGAACGTCGAGCCAAGAAAGCTCGAAGCTATGGCAGGCGCACCTCTACGAAGCTTAAGACAGCTGGCCGTGGCACCACTAAGAAACGGAAAGCACTGGGTGAGGATGATGATAGCGACTTTGCCCCTAAACCGAAGAAGGCGACAGTGATTAATAAAGTGAAGCCAAAAGGCGTACTTCTCGACTATCTTGGCAAATCCACAGCGAACCAAAAACGAAGTGCTGCAGGCCTTGACGGTGCAAGTGATATGGATGATTTTGAAGTAGAAGCCTTACCTCAGAAGAAACTTAGAGCAGTCACTACCAAAAAACCGAATACCACTACATCATTTGCATTTAGTGACTCAGATGATGATAAAGACGACGTGCTCTTGAAGCAGCCAGAATCGAAAGCAACTGATCCTGACAGATCGGTGTCACTAGACATTTCAATCCTTTCAGATGAAAATTTTCAACCCGAGCCTCTCAAGAAACAGAAATCTGTGGCCTCCAAGGCTCCAAAAATTGACGATTCCGATCTTGAGATCATCAAGCCACGCCAGCGAGCGGCTCGTGCNNNNGCTCGTGCGAGCCGTAAGCCTATTGTGTATGATTCTAATTCAGAGGACAGTGGCGACGATGACGACTTACTGGGTGACGTGAGCAAAATGGTCAAAGGCTTGGACGCTACGAACGCAGATCGAGTATCAGGTTCTCCCACTCTTTTTTCCTCCGAGTATTCACGGCCCGGTGCAAGTGTCGGGTCCAAATCACTTCCAAAGCCTCTAAAATCTACCACAGACTTTGATCTCGATGAAACAGATTACTCAAAGCTTATCCCAGCCAACTCACCTCGCCGTTCTCTTCTTGTTAAGCCAAAGGATGGAAAGGATACAAAGATGGATCTAGATGAGGCGGAGAAGCCTGCTTTGGGTAAGAGAAAGCTGACAACTACGAAGTCAAAAACTGCCTCAAAGGCGCCGGCAAAAGCAAGCAAAGCAACATCTTCGGCTAGTGCTCGTACGAACACTCAGAAGGCGCCAGCCAAGCGTTTAGCTGCACCGGCGAAAATTTTGCAACTATCACCAGCAGCTAAAGCCTATGTGTCCAAAAAATCCAAAGCGAGTAAATCATTAACTAATAATCTTTCGGATGACGACGATGATATTGATGCAATGGCTAATGACATTCTTGAGTCGTCCGCATCCGACCAAGAAGCAGTTGTTAAAGCTGCGGCTCCAGCGCGAGCCCGACCAGCGCGTCGTGCAACTTCAACTGCGAAAAAGCCCACTTATGTGATTGACGACGACAGTGAAGATGAAGTCGTCAATCACTCTTCCAGTGATGACTTTTCGGATATTGACTGAATACTGGTGTAATTGGGCGTGCATAATTAACTGGATGGGTATCGTTGGACTGGGTAAAGAGGTGTCTTGTTTGTAGATGGAAGAGATTTATTAGCATGCAGCTCGTACAGAATCCCATTTGTTCTTTCTGTTGTGGATCGCAGTTTTTCGTTTGTTGATATATGTGGCCCTTATGTACTTCGTATGAGTTTTTTAACCACAGAAGCAAATAATATTCTGACCTTATTTTATTCAAATAGCTTTGGGGAAAGCTTCTCATATTCCCTTCCTGTCCAGTGACCCGGGCTTTCTCATAGTTTGGTCTTGTGGCAGCCTATGCAGACGCCCGATACCGCTGCCACGAGAAATGTGGGGTGCATACATAAATCATACAAGCAGGCAGCCGGACACCCAAAGAGAACAGAATCAATCGGTGGACACCTTGGAGCCGGAGGGAAAGGAGCAGAGGACCCTTGTTGCACGCTGATACAGTACATACCTGAGGGTATGAATCAGGAACGCGAGGCTAGAATGGATAATCAAGCAGCGGAACCCACTAGTGCACAGGAGAGGTTTTCCGGCATTATGCTCCGGCTTTAAGGTATCCCCCCAAACTCAATGTGTAAGTAAATGGCGTGCGTTCCTTCAGCGTCAAAATTAAAGGTCTGGTGCATCGGTCTAGCTTGTAAATTCACTTTCAATTCCAACACTTTCAATGCCAAACGACTGGGGTATCCAGATTGCTTACGGAGTAGGCGTCGAACTACAGCCTTTCTCGTGATCATGCCATAGGACGCGTCCCATCCGACTTGCTAGTTATAGCTTAGATTATTTATTAGTTAGTTAGATGGCTTGGGGAAGGGTTGAGAGTTGCCCATTTAGGAATGGTTCACAATCGCGTGATGACACCTTATTCCAACCTCGCGCGATCCTCCGGGAGCCCTGCCTTCACCATCTTCTTTTTTTCTCCTTCTTCATCGTCTTTTCCTTCTTCTCTTCCCATTAACTCAACCCAATCCATAGCATCGCAGCTAATCCAAGGAATGCCCTCTCGCAAACCTCTCTGAGTCAACCACTGTTACACCGGGCGGGAAGTCCTGCTCGACTCCTCTGTACCACAATGGTCCGCGTGGAGAGCTAGTTCGCTTCCCCCCATTCTCCTAGAGCCGTCATTGCCCATCACTTGCTAACAAACGGGTATGCTCCTAGACAAGAAGCCACTTTCCTCATGATCTTGCGGCAATACAATTTATTGTTTGCTTCCTTGTTTCGGTGCTTGAAGCCCTTCATTGACTTTCAAAAGGGCTTCCCTGGGCAAAAAAGAAGACGACACTAGTATCTAGAATACATGAAAATCATTAACGGAAGCTATAACATGCCGTGACTCTCTCGCCAAAATTGAACTTTGGGCATTAGTTCCACTGAAACTGAATGACGACTATGTTTCAGGGTAATTTCTGCTTTCTTTATGAGTTTGCCCTCTCAGCCTCTGATTACGTGAGCCACAATTGCTTAGTTTTTCGCTCTTTTGTGCGTATGGGGATAAAACTTTGCAATTGCGAATCCGCACGGCTAATTGCATTGAACTGTTTGGACGTATGGAAGGGCCCTCGCCACGCGAGCTCCTCCTCTTTCTTTTGTGGGAAGCTTACGCTCTTTCTCGCGCTCTTTACACGAGACTGGAATGCTTAAAAATTTTACGTTCAACTTCATTAAGCTCACTTGGCCGCCATGCCACCAAACCCTGAGGCACTGGACGCGTCGATTGAGTTGGTTTCTCCACAAATCAGGATCTCAGAAACGCAAAATTCCAACTGTCTATCTGGAAGCGCATTTAGTTTCCCTGAAACATTCCACAGCAAATAAACGGGATTGAAACAAAGCGGCTGGCCATTCAGTTTTTGAACTAGTTACTGGGTCGTGGATGTCTAGCAGGCCAAGTGTGTATGTACATAGGATGACTTTGAATCTGGGGTAATCTGGTAGCACCGATCAGATTACAACCTTTTCCTTCCCCTTGCTCTTTGTGTATCGGGGAAATGCGGGATTCATGGGGCAAGAGAAGCAAATCAATTTTGCATGTTCTCTGAACCCTCAGTTTCTTGACCTACAGGAATTTTCCGATTGGCTCACTTGACCTCCCTAGCTCCCAATCGGAACTGTTGAGTCGGATCTATAGACATGAAAAAAATGCAGCTACCCGTGACACGAGCTGCCAACCTGCAATGTCCCGGCGTATATCTCAAGCTTGAGGCTTTGTTGGGCCGTTTCCGTCTGGCATAAAACATTGACAGGTACCTGATGGTCATGCTTTCTTACACGAATGTGGATTGCGATAGGTCAACCAAGCATGAACATGAAACACGTATTCTAGAAGGCCTATCTTCCTTCTAGTGTTCCGGTTTCTAACATTTCCAAACAACTTGATGCTCAAAGCCAACTGTTCTATGAAATGTCGGCCAGGCTCTAGAGTGTGCCTAAGCACAAAAGCCGGAAAGATAACTTTTAAAAAGTTTTCAAGAATAGGGGCCTAAATAACTCGTTGTACATTAGTCATTTAGTCACGGCTATTCGCAGATGGCAACAAGGGCGGAATCCGCCTCGATGATTGTGTTCCCTTATCTCCTGCTCAGAATACCACCCACCCCCAACGATCATAGCCATGTCGTTTCGTTCCCCTTGCTTTTTTTGAGAAAAGTCTCTTTTATGTTTTCCCAGGGAAAATGCTTTTTCTAACCGACATGGCATTGGGGCAGGATTAAGAATCTTAATCCCTACCGGCAACTAGGTAAAAGCGCGACAAACGACGGCGGCCCGCGAAAACTATATCCTGGAATTAAGAAAACCTCATGTCCATTGAGCCCACTTTAATGTCCTCAGGATTGAGGCCACGGATATCCAATCCGCTAACCATTCATTCGTCTCTGCTACCTGCCCATGCTACTCCTTGGGCTTCCAATCATTGTTCTAGTTCACCGCTTGAACAACCATCCAAGTAGCCCGAATCAGGGAATAAAACTTAGTGGTCACTTTGACTTGCAAACAAATCCCTAGCTACAAGGATCCTGTGTGCTTGATGTGGCCCAAGCTCTAATACTAGAATGCCGCTCCTACAAGTATCGGATAGCTCTTACAAAGGGATCAGACCGTACGAAAAACAGAAACGAGAGGCTTCTCTTTGCTTCGAGCGTTTTGCGTAATCTATCCCTTACTCCCAAAAGCCGCAAATTCCTTTGAAGTGACCCGCAAAGGCCGGCTTATGGCCTTAGATTTCTCTCTAGATTCGAATTCCCAAGTCTCTGTCGCTGTCTTTATTGGCTAAGATTGATTTGTTTCATCCTCCGATCTTTCTTTCTGGTTAGGGCTTTAAGAACTTCTTCATCCTCGTCCCATTTCCATTAGATGTTGACTGTACCGCTCGTGTGCTGTGTCAAATATTCTCCTCCCCGCTGCACATATCTTTGCTTGGACTGGATCGTACTAAGTTTTCGACCTTGGACTAAATGTTAATAGTTTCATTATCACATACTACTCACCTGATATAATTTCCATGGCCTCCATAGCATCCCTCCTGAACCCGGAGCCAGAAGCACTTCAGAGAAACCGGCAGCGTCCTACAGCGTTCTCTAGTCATTCGCGGGACTTTGGTTCGTCGCCCCAGAGGCAAAAAAGACAAAAGGTTTCGAAAGATGCTCCAGTCTTCACTAAAGGAAGAATCAGGGGCGATGTCCGATATCCACCTTGTGAATATCAAGACGGGAAGCTAGCGAAGGAGCATAAAGAATTCGAAATCCACCCTATGGGTCATATCACAGAGTTCCCTCGACATATACCATACAACAGTGAGAAGAAGTCATTTCTTGAAAAGACTGGACGAGAAAGCTTCGAAGGTAGGTGAGGCATCCCTCTTTTTGTTAATACACCTAAATGGACGAATATAGTTTTTCAATACACATTCAAGTTGCCCGGTGAGGATAAAACGCACACAGTTATGTGGGACTATAATATTGGTCTTGTTCGAACGACTTCGCTTTTTAAATGCAATAACTATTCCAAGGTAAGTCTGAGAGCCGGAATAAAAGAGTATCGCCTTGTCTAATCGATACGCAGACCGCTCCAGGAAAGATGTTGGATGCAAATCCGGGCCTAAGAGAGATATGTCATAGTATCACCGGAGGGGCTCTCGCTGCACAAGGTTAGCAAAGTTTCCTGGTTCGCTGGCAATTGACTGACGGTCTTTAGGTTACTGGATGCCTTTTGAAGCAGCTAAAGCTGTCGCGGCTACTTTTTGTTGGAAGATCCGATATGCCTTAACACCGCTATTCGGAGTGGACTTTCTGGACCTATGTATTTCACCAACTCATTCAAATTTCGGCAGAATGATCATTGATCCGGAGGTTGTACGGTCTGCCACTAGTATGGCAAACAGCTTGCGTCTGATCGAAATGAAGCGAAATTCGCTCAAAAAAAGGCCGAACTCAACCCGTTCCAGTGCTAAAAACTTGAGGCGTAGATTGCCTAACAAATATGAAGCAAAGGATGGGCATAATGCAGAATACATCAATGTGGGATATAGCCGAGCTCGTGCACTTCCTAGTGGTAGCTGGACCTCAGCAAATGCTCCGCGAAGTACAGTATCGATGCAATCCATTGTTCCCTCATCGGGAGAAATCCTCACTCCCCTTTCAAGTTTGCATGAAAGGCCTAGAAGAACCTCATCTCTGTACGAAACCGACCCCGTAGTCGATGAGGATAGTCCGCCGCCAGATTCGATTATATCTCAATCAAGTGATGGCTCTTATACCGATGAAGGATCAATCCTAGACTCGTCAAACTCAGAGACAGAGCACCAGACAGGAAGAATAATTTCGCCTTTGCCACTCACAAGCGATGCGAGAGCGGCATACATGCTGATGCAGCTGCATATGCAGGAGCCCGGGGGGATAGAAGACGAGTCTCTACGAAAGAAGCGCCGAGTGTCTACTTGAAATTAAGTCTTGGTTACCCTCTGCCAATAAGGGTCACGCGAAAATAACTAATTGAGCGATGCATTATCAACTATGTCATATCATAGTTGAGAGAAGCTTTCGAGAAGCGGTAGGCTTACAAGTAATAGGAAGCGAGTGGGATGTGAAATGATCCTTATTCTCTACGTATTGGTTTAGGTTGTTTCTATTGTATTTTTTTTTTCTTTCCTACCTTCTTATGGAAAGGGGGAGTCTCATATTATTCCACTGCATAAGCATTCATTGGACATGGGGTTAATGGATCTGGGATGGAGAATGGGATGTGGTAGGGGGGTAAAATTGATTGATTGATTTCCGAATGTCAGCTTGCAGCATTAGTTGATGTTGTAATTATTGGTTTTAGTCGCATCTAACTAACTACTTGGTCGAAGTCGCAGTAGTGTTTAATAGCTAATTGATGTTCTCCTTCGTGGCCATCTTTGAACTCGATATAGGTAACTCCTTGCTTTATCTCTTCTAATGCCCTCCCAATCGACGGTGCGGTCCAGCCCCAAGAAATATGCAAACTTTTGTCAGTAATACAAGTACCACGCCTTGCCGCCCTCGCTTAACTTCTACAATCTCGCAAACTGTCTAGCGGTGCCCTCACCGATTCTCTGACCATCACGGTAGGCACCGCCGCTGACGATGAAGGCGCGCTGCCTCCTCGATGCTGTTGAGCGCGACAGATTTGAGAGCGAATGTCTTTGTGGCGAGGGTGGCTTTGTCAACGCCGGGGAAGTCGACCTAGAAGCCATTGGCACCGATTTGAACACCTGATCCAGTGGAGTAGTGGAGTATCAATAAACACCAGTCTGCCTATTATTTGCTGGAGGATAAACTTACGGGCTAACATGCTAGCATGATAAGTAACAAGTTCTTATGGGGAGAGGCATCCTACCTGACATCAGACGAACGCCAAAGGGAACGCCCCGAGACGAGTCTAGAGTGTTAAAAGCCCTCGGAAGTCATAATGTTAGACTCACTAACTAACTAACCAAGTAATTCAGTAGAAGGAAGGCAAATAAGCCAAGGACCGGGGAGAGAAATGACACGGGATCTCCATCAACGCGCAGCAATGCGTGCATATTTGCGGACTTCTATATCCAGTGATTGGAAAACAATTCGGTTCCTGGGGCGGCAAGCAAGCGTCAGTGAAACACTGTTGCCGCTCACAACCATCTATTTTTCTTTTCCAGCGGGTGTGTTTAGTGCATCCCCACTGACGACGATGATGACCGATTAGTGAAACCCTTCGACGAGGGCGAAAGCAAACTAGGTGTTGGCTCTCGCGAGTAGCAGAGTTTAAGCTGGACTGTCACTCCATCACGTTCAGGAGAGAGGGCATCACTACAGCACAAATAAGTTACAATGCACTCGGCGCGTCAATGGGAATCGTTAAGAGTGGTAAAAATGCCACAACCGGCAGAGAAGGCACATAAACTACAAGATTGAAGTAAGAGTAGGAGAGAAAGCCACCAGGCTCCATAGCACTGCTGCAGACAGGGGCAAGAACGTATGGAAGACATTAATAGAGCCATAATCAAGGAGAAAGGACAAGACATGCACCATTCCTTGCGCGCCTTTTGTTTGCATTTCGCATCGAAAAACCAGTAACAAAAAGACAAAAAAGAAAACAAAGGAAACAAAAGAGGGGAAAAGAAGGAAAGGAAAATTCCATCCCCTAATCATACTCGTACTCCCTTTTTTAAATATGCCTCCCTTCCCCTACTCGCACCGATAAGTGCAATTTTTATGGAATAGACGACCGACACAGTCTATTGAATTTAATGGACCATATTGCAGGTCGTACCTTGACTGGATGCACCACCTCCCGCAAGGCATGCTTTACTTTGAAGGAAGTGGCTTTGGCTGGGCCTCTTTCTCCTCTTCCTGCTCTGTCTCATCACGGAACTGAGGAAGAAGCTCGGTTTGTGGTGCTGCCGGAAAGTCTGGGTGCTCGACAGCAATTGGTCCTGGCTGAGGTTCGGCCTTGATCGGGGCATCCAGAGTATGCTCTTCCTTCGCTTTCTGTGGCGCTGGGTGAGCGCGAGGAGTAACGACATAGTCGTGTGCCTTTGCACGATATTCACCAACATAATGTTTCACAATGTCAGTGGCCTGGCTGGTCTGAGCTTCTGCCATCTCCTTCACCTCCCGTGCCTGGGCGTTGATCATGTCTTGGACGGCTTGGATTTGCTCGTCGATAAAATCCTTGTTGCTGAGATAAATCAATGGTCCGAGGTAGGCAACTGTCACACCAAGAAGGGCGAGGCCCCAGAGTGGCAGCCATCGCACGAGCCAGTAGGAAACCAAGGCAGCGGTGAAAGTCTGAGGATGCCCTTGGTCAGTATGAAGAGGTGGTAAACTTGGGGCGGGGGTTACGGGGTAAAACCCACAGCAATAGTGTAAGACAAATTCTCGACGAACAAAATGCGTTGAAATTCAATGAGGAAGAAATCCATCAATTGCTCAAGGTCCTCGAGGATGCTCTCGACAGTGTCTTTGGGAATAGTGTAATACTTTCGAGGACGCGAGTTACTCATCAAGCCACGACCAAAAATAGCTCGCCCGCTAACTTCCAGAACCGCCGTGACTACCAGGAGAAGTATAGTTAGATATTTTTTGGTTCCTGGAGCTCTGAGAACAAGGAAACGACTTACATCCGAGAGAAAGGTAGAGCAACTTCAAGGCCCAGCGAAGCAATGGAAGGTAGCGCCCTGCGATGATCATAGCAACGACGCTAGCATAAGAGGCGGCCGTGGTTTGGGGGCGCTCCCACTATCTTCAATTAGCGGTTGATCCACTTTTGAATATCGGCATATGGAAACTCACGCTGAGCAAGCTATACACAATAGAGTGGTAGTCTGAAAAAGAAGGACATCAGCGGGAGGGCTCGGAGTAGCGGGAATTTTTGGTCACGGATATACATACGAGTCAAGGGCTGTCTGGGGGCTGTCTTCTCGGAGTGGCCATTGGTAGAGTTGCGATTGGCGTCCACTGCGAAAGTCTAGGAGGAAGATGCACTGTTAGTAGGTGGTGGAAACCGAGGAAGCTGGTGGAAGGGAGTGGTATCGCACCATTGTTAGAAAGGAGAAATCCATCAATTGAGAAATTTTCTAACTATGATGTGTTAGGATATGCGATGTTCGGTAGATGATATTTTTCTTGTTGATGGGACTATAGTGGAAGGCAGTGTTAGTCTTCGGAGAGTTGTGTATTCGGAGTTTGGAGAGAAAGGGAGAGATAGAGGGAGAGAGCAAACCCACCTTACAGCGTTTTCAATGTCAATCTCTGTACGTACATACAATGGCATTCTTTATCGTAGTGAAATCAGGACAGAAGAGACAGAGTGGATGGGTTACCTGGATGTGGATTGCCGCTCAGAGGCCCAGTTTCAGCCATTGTGGGAGAGAGTAAAAAGAAGCTCAGGGAGCACAGCTATAAGCAGAGAGGCAATGTGGAGGGAGGAGTAGATGGGCGATGAGGTGGAATGGGGTTTAGAGGTTGTTGATGATGGCTTGTGATGAGGAATGAAGTAGAAGAAGACGAAGCGGAATGAAGATGAAGATGAGGATGAGGAATGAGATGTTTGGGAGTTGGAATCTTGCTTTGTTTTTTTTTTTCAGGAGTGATGCAATTGCTCCAAACAAGCCAAACTCATCGACTTCCAACGTTCTCTCTCTCTCTCTCTCTCTCTCCTTCTTTTTTCTCTTATAACTAATTGGTACTCTCTCCTGCTTCTCACTCCCAAGATGCCATCTGTCCTCTCGCCCTCTTCCTCTCTCTATTGCTGATGCCTGGTCTTGCTGCCAACAAGTTACTTCTGCATGTGACAGTCAAGTTCTATTAATAGGACACACACGCACACGACAACAGATAACCATGGAAAGAGAAGAATTATTTATGGGTAAATTGTCCGAGTCCTACTGGTGGCAATAACTAGCTAATTCTATTGCGTTTCTAGTAACAGAACCCAAAAAAGAAGAAAAAGGAAAAGGGAAAAAGCCTGCTGAAATAGATACTCTACAAATACTTGTTTGCCTAGTAACTTCGAGGAAGGTCAAGAACCTTTTCGCTGACGAAATTCATAATCATCTCCTATGCAAACCAAGGCAGTCAAGTCAGTCGTCAATCATCGCCACAAAAATATTACACTGAACAGATACCCTGAACTCACCCGACTAACTGGTGCGATTCTCGGCACAAAGCATTCTCGGAGGTATCTTTCTACGTGGAATTCTTGCGCGTATCCCATTCCGCCGTGTGCAAGGACCTGTCACCAAATCGTACCGTTAGAAGGCTTCCAGCTACATATTTTCCATTTTTTGATCATTGTCACTTACAGCTCTCTCGCATGCGGTGAACGCTGCATCTGCCGCAAGAAACTTGGCGGAATTACAAGCTACCCCAATCGTATGTTGTGAGATGGATTTGTCCGTTTTACTACTATCGTACAGTCTGGCCGCGTGGTAAGTGGCCAGTTTGGCGGCTTCGAGGTTCATGTACGCCGATGCCAGTGGGTGGGAGATGCCCTGGTTCTGGCCGATCGGCCGCCCGAATACGACGCGTTCTTTGGCGTATTTGGCTGCCTTCTCCAAGGCCACGTAGCCTAATCCGAGAGCTTCTCCGGCAAGAAGGCATCGTTCGGCATTCATTCCGTGCAGTACCTGATGGTCCAAAGACGTCAGTCAAGGAGGACGAACAAGAAACAAAAAGGAAATAAACTTTTGGTGGATAATACAATCTTAAATCCATCCCCTTCTCTACCAATGAGCGTATCTGCAGGAATTCGATAGTTGTCCAAAAACACTTCATTAGCGTCAATGCTTCGGCCACCCATTTTCTTGATCCGCCTGAGATCAAGACCAGGAGCGTCTTTGTCAAAATCGATGAAGAAGAGCGAAAGGCCTTCGGATGGCTTTTTGACTTTTTCTAGAGGAGTTGTCCGTGCAAGAAGGACCATCTTCTTCGCGACCTGCGCTGAAGATATCCATCTACCTCGTGTGTTTAGCTAACGTGTGCATTTCTTGTTTGTGTTTATTTACGGGAGGCCCTCACATCTTTTGACCAGACACTCTGTAGTAGTCGCCATCTCTGGTTGCCGTGGTGCGAAGCTTGAGCGTATCTAGCCCAGTATTTGGCTCCGTCCTAGGTTACGGCTTTTATTAGCTTTCCGTGAAGTTCGCCCTAAAGGTTCTTCCCTTTCCCATACACTCCAAAGCATGTCCGATACTCTCCGGCTATGAGCTTGGGCAACATACGTTGCCGCTGTTCTTCTGAGGCAAATCTGGCAACCGGCTACAGTTCTTTTATTAGCATCATGTATGTTTACAATCACGATTGGTGGCAAGAGGGAGATTTGGGTTTTACCTGAGTAGCGTAAACGTTGGCGTGGATTGATTGAGCACCGGCAAGCCCGGCGCCACTCCTAGCGGGCTGTCAACGACTTCTAAGTAGCAATTTGTCGAGATGGACTTGAGCCTACTGGGCAATTGTATGTAGCATCATCGTAGCTTCTGAGATGCCAAGACCGGCTCCCCCAAGTTCCTCTGGTAGGGCAATTCCTATCCAGCCATCTTTCGCAAGAGCTGCATGGAGTTCATGGGGGTATTCTCCAGTTTCATCCCGCTCGGCCCAGTATTCCTAATCTCCAATGAATCACTTGGGAGTCCCTTGGTTTCGCAGGGGAGTATATAAGGAGTATATACATTATGCAATTCGGGACAACTTACATCGGGGAAGTTGGAGCAGATCTTTGATATCGCATCTCTAACCATCAATTGTTCCGGTGTAAAGCAGCTCAAGTCCATTATTCTACGGGAAGACGACACCGAGAAAGCTCGTGCATGTGGCAATAGCAGTGCTTGTCGTATACTTCGCGGACGAAGAGCATGATGTGAAGCGGATAAGTGTCGTGATGCGACTAGGCGGAGAGGCGGGGAGAATAGCTTTGATGCCATTTGGTATTAAGTTATATTCTGGATGAAGAGAAAGGCAAACTCTTTAGACTAATGTAGATGTATAGCTATACAAATAGAAGTGAAGAATGACCGTTGCTGTTAATATTGTTGTTAGTTATTGCTCTTTTTCAGACTCACGGCTCTTTCAGTACTCGTTTTTCGGCTCGGCAATTCGGGGAGGAACTTTTACTAGTTGAAGCTCCATGGCAGTGGAGTTGGTTGGTTAACTTGGCTAAGAGCTCACTGCCAGGGATCGGTTCGTCATCCTTTAGCTTATCCGGCCTTTATGGAGTGTTAGTTGCTCCAGCTGTAGCTCCAGTTGCAACGTTGGCTCTTGGGAGTGAATCCATTTTGGTCGGAGGTTGGCCGGCGATTCGCTTAGTTATGTCAGCAAAAATTAGTCAGCTTTTTTATCTCGTGACTTCGCGCGTCTGTTTTAGTCCGAATCGACGACGAACGGGCTCTCTTCCACCACAACAACCAAAAATACAACCACATGCTGATTACTGCTCGCTCGAGAATGCACAAAGAAGTCGCAAGGAGGAATACCTGAACCTGGCCTATTTTCTTTCTACCATAAGTCTTCCAACTCGCGCCGTGCCGCGTCCACTTGCAGCAGGGGGTTGCGCGTTTGTTTACAACCATGGCAAGCGCAACATTCAGGCTACAAAAGCCAGTCGGCTCAGCAGAATGGATTGCTGCTGAAAAGGAGAACATTATGCAGCTGGTAGATCAGGAAATGGAGGAAGTGGAGTTCCCTGTCCGACATGAATTAGACTGGTTGAATGAGCACATGTCAGAGGTCTTCCGTGGGAATCAGCTGTATGTAGCTACCTCATTCTTTCTATTTAATCTTGGACCCTGAATTGATCATTGCGCTGTAGCAATGTTACGGAGATATTCAAGACTCCTGGGAAACTCCGCGGCAAAACGCCCAGAACAATTAGAAAACACAAGACTCCCGGCCAGGCGCGTATTGTAAGTCAATCCCAATCACTTTCTTTGCCCCTACCATTCAACTTGCATCACATCTGATACTGACTCATCAGCCTTTGAGCGACATCTTCTCTACCCAAAACGCCAAAAACAGCCCTCTTCCAACAAATCAGTTTCACCAAAAGATCTCCAAGCTCGCTGATGCTTCCCCACAGCCACTTCCAAAACAGAAATGGCCAGTGTCCACTCAAAGCCAAAACTCCAACGCAGCTTACAACACAGACTCAGGATACCATGGCATGCCGAATGAAGAGAACGTGGACATGGTCTCCTCTCAGGCTACGGAGCCCACACCGGCGCATCAACAAGATCACGTCGAACCAGAAGTGGAAGCGGAACTAGAACTAGAATCAGAACATGGAATTGCTACGCAACCTGTTGATGAGTTGACTTTACTTGCCGATGACCACAATGTCAAGAGCCCCACAATCGCTCGTAGAGTCACTGAGGACTCGTTCCATTCTGCGCGAGAGATTGCCATGAGTAAAGAGGACACCGTAGAGCCTATGCATTTCGAATACTCGCAATCCCCTCCTCCCAGTTTTTCAAAATTAGCGTATCCTATTGTTCAGCCGGCAAAGCACAGCAGCTCTCCCCGACCAGAGCTTTCAGCCCCTCAGCCCACAGATTCACCGACCCCGCAATCACCAGAGCATGATACAATGCTCGACGATGGCTTTGACGACATAGGCTCTCCATCTGAAAAATCGACACCAGGCCGCCCGCTTATCCGTAAGAGCAGCCTCACATTTGCCTCTCTTCCTGCCCGAGAACCGTTGAAAAAGAAGAGCATGGGAGGCGCTAGAATGTCGAGGCTCAGCCAAATTGACCTATCTAAGAGCGGTTATTTTGGCCGTCAAACTGGAGGAGCAAGGATGACACAATTCCTTACTGAAGAGAAAACCAGGCAGGAGAACATTAAAATGCTGCCGAATGAAGACTCGGATCCAGACACCAGAGAAGTTAAATTGCATAATAAATCTTCTACACAGATCTTACACGAGAAAATCAACATGCTTGGAAAGACTCAGCCTACAAGAGGTACCAAATCGATTGTGTCAGCTATCCCCACAATTCCGCAGCAAGTTACATATCCCGAAGTACCACCTGCCCGCCAGGACCCTCATGATGACCACCCAAGAGCCTCCGCACGCGAGGCGTCACCTACAGTAGACGATGAACGGAAACCACCAAGCTCACCGTTCTACGTCCGACAGTCACACTTCACGCGGGATCAGAGCGTAGAGGTTAGTGACAAGCCCAAGTCCAGTTTCCCCTCATCTAGTCACGACCAGTATGCAAAGTTCCGATCTCTGCGTACTGCGACCCCGGAAAAACGCTCCCCTGTGCCAAAATCATTTATTTCCCACGGTAAATCAGCTTCTGTTTCTTCCCTTGCTGGCTCTCCACGTCCTGGAACAGCCGGATCTTTGTATAAATCTACAACCGTTGATGGGACCCCCAAAAGTTCCACCACTCCCGTTAGTTCACCGAAACGCTATGAAGGGCCTTTGAGCGCATCCAAGTCCAAACTTCAGTCCATCATGAAATCCGCCAAGGGATTATTTAGCAGCAGTGGTGGCACGTCTGCGGCGGCTAAGGAAGCCTTATCACCTAATGCAACACGCTTAAAGCCCACGTATACAAGTCTCCATGGCGTGTTTAGTCAGGGGGCCGCGCAACAGTCAGAGACTGGTAGCCCGGTGAAACAGGAGGGCCGTCGAACTCGGAGTTCGACAGAAAGGGAAGAGAGGCGCAAAGAGCAAGAGCTTAGAGAACGCCAGCGTATCGAGGAACCGTTGGAAGGATCACGAGAGTTGGAAAATCGCAGGACCTCTCAGCCTAAGCCATCTCAAAAACCGCCTGTCATGCAAAGGATCGACGCTGTCATCCCCCCTCCGGCCCCGGTAGCGAAGTCGAGTCTGCAAAAGATCCAGCCGCCCTCAAAATCAGTCAATATAGAATTAGAGGATGGTCATGAGGAAACCAAGGCTCCAGTAACTGCCCTGACCCAAAATCAGCCAAAGAAGAATGACCGTCGACCAGTCAAACCGACACGGGAAACGCAGAAGACGAAACCCCAACCAGTTTCTATTAAAATTGGAACACTATCCCAGCGGATTCCGCTGACTTCAGGGCCCTCCAATGCACCTAGCATTCAAGATCCTGCTCCTACACCCACGCTAACCAAACAAGCCTCCGTCAAAAAGCCTAGTATCGCATCTTCGCACGCTAGCACCTCGACAAGTAGTATCAAGAGTTCTACTGGTTCGCTCATTAAATCTAAGGCTGCCTTGGCTGCAGAAAAAAGAGAACAAGTAAGAATTTCTCAGTCTTTTCTCCTTGTATTCTTGCTGACAGCCGATAGCAACGCCGCGAGGCACAGCAGCGGCGAGAAGCAGAGCGTAAACAACTTGAGGAAGCACGTCGCCAGGAACAACTTCGCGCGGAAGCTGAGCGAAGGGAACGAGAACGTTCGGTGATGATGGAGGATCCAAAGAGCGCTGCAAAGAAGCAAGCAATTGAGAAGAGAAGGCTCGAAAATGCACGAAAAGCGCAACAACAGAGAAATCAGCAACCTACTCCCGTGAACGACACAGTACGTTTTAGGACCCTTGCCCGTATAATATGATACTGACCTGCTTTCTTCCAGAGCCTCGCTTCACATCAGGAAAAAGCTAGCTTTCAATCTTCTCAACGTGGCGACATGGGTCCAAGCCGGCCTGCTTCCAGATTAAACACCATGCAATCGTCCACCAGGCCTCAGCCAATGGTGAACCCAGCAAAGCCGCCAAAACGTCCAAACGAGGAGGAAGCAGTCCGATCGGTATCGGGAAAGAGAAGGAAGAGCGATGATGAGCTTGCTATTGAGGCACCTATTCGACCAACAATGGCACCTCCTATCCGACAATCGAGTGTTAGAAAAGTAAACGTGAGCAGTCCGTATTAGACAAAATGCCTGCTAACTTCAGCACAGGATCTCAAAGCGCAAGCCTTCCCAACCAACTACACAGCAGCACCAATCATGAGCCAAAGCCAAGCTGGATCATCAATGTTTAAGCATCCGTCGAACGCGCCACGCCCACTCCAGACTCCGGGGCACTCCCAGCCTGCCCCTGGCCGGCCGGCTCATCCATTGGAAATGACCAAGTTTGCCAGCGGTAAAATTCCTTTTGCAGAAACCAATCCGGTACCGCCAGCAGCCCATAGGACACCTGGGCACAAATCAGCGCAAAAGGGTGCTCGCTCTTCACCAGCTTACCCCAATGGCGAGCACATCAAACTTCCTGAAATCCCCACAGACAGTGAAGACGAAGACTCTGATGCAGAACCATATCATGTCCCAGAATGGGCAAAGGCAGAAAACCTGCGAAATATCCTCATGGAGCAAGAGGGCAAGGACGGAGAAATGGTCTTTGGGCCTACTGCGCCACTGCGGATGGAAGAGATATTTAAAGATAATAAAGAACGGCTGAAGAAATTCAGAGACCGAACCAGCAGCGCTAACTGGGGTGGAACAGATGGATTAACGACAGAGGAGATTAGATGGGATATAGAACAAAGAGAAGCTTTGAAGAGAAATGGAGGTTGGACATTTGGTGTTTAGTTTGCCGTCTGCATTGGGCTACTTGCGTTTGGACTTCTACACGATAGGTTCCAATTAGGGCTTTTCATTCACCGCCGTTTCTTTTTTGACTATGCTAGTGCGCCTTGGAGTAATGGGAACGGTAGAATTTTGTTGAACAATGCTTTTTAACATTGACGATATGGGGCATACATACATTTGTCAGAATAAGGGGAGTATATACTTTGATTGTGGCCAAAGCAACCAGGGGCTTTCAAATACATTGAATACACCTGAATATATAGTGAAGAAGGTCAAAGTGATGCCCTGGAACAACCTAAGAGGCGTGTCTATCTAGAAATTTTGATAACCATTCAAGAGGCGAACGAGTGACGCTACCGATAACAACTGTAACAGGAATGTGGCACCATGCAATCACCTGGTGCGAATGGGATCCAATCTTCGTGTCATATTCCTTCTATTCTCAAAAAGCATTCATTCTATGTATATAAGGACCGAAGACGAATGAAAGGATAAAAAAAAGGGGGGGAAATGAATCAAGTCAAATGGAAAACGCCGCCTGAGTTTCCGTTTCCAATTCCGTCGCGCACCTGATAAAATCGGGGAAGACATGAGCAATAGCATATAATTTGGTATACACATAAAATACAGCTTTTGAGAGTCGCCAGGTAGCAGGGCTGAGTATCATCCATGCAATCACGAGTGAAAGCAAATTACTCTACGTCAGGCTCCACATCGCTACCACCCTCGTCTCTGCCTTCGTCCATGGCATCCGCGTTGAGATTGGAAATGTCGCCGGTCCCACGGCGCCCTTTGCCACGGTCATAACTAACGGTTCGCCAACCCAGTGGGGCAGACGGGTCTTTCACATATTCAGACATGGGAAACTAAAAGAAGATTTGCGGGTTAGTGAATTCAAAAGTAACAAATGAGCGGTTTCCGGAGACTTACATAGTGATCATTCTTCTTCATGGTTACGACCCAAGGGACGTTGTCAAAAGTCACGGCTCGGAGGCGGAAGTAGGTGTTATTGGGGATATCGCTAACTGCTCGTATGAACGAGTCTAAATCGGGTGTTTTTACACTGTTGACGGCAGTGATGAAGTTCGTCGGGGAGAGGCCGTACTGGTAGGCTGGGGAACCGCGGGACTATACAAAACATATTAGTAATCGAAATAATCCTAAGAAAAAGAAGAATGATCGTGAGCGAGGCGGGACTTACTCTTGCACTAACGTAAACTTCGCTATGTAATTTACTTATCTGCTGTCGAACAGCGTGATGCGGCTTTTGTAGTACGGCACCGCAGAAGACCAGTGCCCGGTCGGTCTCCAGGTCCTCTGTCGGAACAGTTTTGATTTTGATTCTCATTTCTTCGCCATTCCGCACAATCAACGCGTCGAGAGTCTCTTGGTCATACATCATATCAAATTCAGACACGCGAGTGATGATTTTATCATTCAGCGTCAGGATAACGTCTCCTTCTTCAAGAGGACGGACGTCACTAGACAAGGGCGAGGCACAGTCTACCTTCCGCACCATGAACAGTTCATGTCTTGCAGGGTTCGCCTTGGCAACCTTCTCAATCCATTCCTCTGACACACCCATGACGCGGGCCTGGCTCATTTGAATAACATATGTCTCCATATCGAGGATGCGCAGCCGCGGAATGATGCTACTCTGGATCTGTGAGACGATTGGAATGAGCGAAGGGGTGGCGAGGCCAAGGTGATATTCCACGTCTTTGTGAGAAGACTGTGTGCGTTCACCGAGATAGTTTAACCATAGAGCCTGAATCACGCCATCATCCCCTAGCAAAACTCCGCTGGTGCACTGGCTGCTGAGACCGGTATCCACGGTGATGGCATCCAGGTTGATAGCGCGGTACCTAGGCGCGGCGGCATTTGGCGGAATAGCAACGGTTGTGATATCAGTAACTGTAGTTTTCGCAACCACGATCCTAAAGTTCTGGTTAAATCCGACGAACAAGGTTTCAGCTCCCTGCTTAATATACGTCGGACTCAACCGAGCAGTCTTGACTGGCGCCTGAACAAGGCTAGGGTCGTATTGAATGATGGTGTAGTTTTGCAGCGGATGCAAAAAGACAACCTTGGCACTTACGATAATGGAATCGGCGACGGTCACGTTGATATCGCATAAATCAAAGGGAACGATGGCTCGGGAGATCACAACAAGTCCTTTCTCCGCGTCAATTACCAATCCGAAACCGGTCTTTCTGGCTTGTGGAAAACCGTCTAGTTTGACGGGCATAGTACACGAAACCCGAACAAAGCTTCGGACAATATCTGCAGCGGCAGGGTGGCTGACGCCGTCAAGCTGAATGAAATCAGCTTTACGTGGAACCGGAGGCTCGGCTGGAATTGCGTCCGCAAGGTCAGTAAAATCCCAGAGGCCCGTTTCATCATTTCTCTGGGCAAGTCTCATATGTGGATGCCAATGCCGATCAATATGGATGATGCTTGTACCACGGGTATGGAGGTCTCTAATATGTCTATAGGAGAGAACAATTCTAGCCCGATCTATGTTCAAACACGTTGAGTAATGGCCCTCTTAGCAAGCATCAAAGGGAGAAAATTTCCATACCTGGGATGGTCTTCATAACTTCAATAAACTCGTCTAAATTTCTGGTTGGTCTCTTATCCACCGAATCGACGATCCATCCAGAAAACGTGTTTTCCAATTTAAAGGATCCCGCAGCCTCGCAAACGTAGACACCTTTGCAAGCAATAGCATAAAGTCTCGCTTGCTGGTAGGACAAATCGTGGAAGGTGCCTCCGGCAACAGTAACATAGCGTGATGGAGTGATAGCATGGAGGTCTTGAGCTTTGCATGTAACCTCGAGGTCCTCGCCGCCTCTCTGTACTAGTAGATGAACATCGTCGCCAACACTAGAATCAAGGATATCGTCTAATCGGACAAATTGCGTCAGAAGCTCGCCATTGACCTTGATCAAGACGTCTCCTTCTTGCAATTTACCGACAGCCGGGCCCTCAGGCAGTACAATCTCCGCCACAAGCATGCCAGTTTCTTTGGGAGCCACTTTGCGGACTTCGGCCTCCCATTCTGGCGAGAGGCCTAGGCGTCGACATTCGTCAAAGGGCTTGATGATCCATTGCGTCTGTATCGTTCCGCGGCTGACAAATTCTCCTTTCTGGATGCACCGTAGTGCACGGAGGGGCCGATCTAGCGGGAGGAAGTAATCTGTCGCCGCACCATCTGCACGACCACCAGCCTGCAGAGCAATGGCATGACCGTCTATATTGACGACAGGACTGCCAGAACTCCCGCCACTAGCAGCGGCAGCGGCTTGGATATAGTTTGTATTGAAATCGCTGTATCCTTCGCCGTACTCCGGCGCGTTACGATCAAGACGACTGATCACACCAGAAAGAATACTCAGTTTTTCGCCGGCGTCATTTCCTACAACTCGAATTTCCACGCCCACGCGTGCAGACTCCGGTTGTAGCTTCAATTCGGTAAGGGGCATATATTTGATTGCCTTTGGGTCGAACTTGAGGATACCAAAATCGTGAACAGGATCGCGATAGATTGGCGTCACATCGCACTATTCAATAGAATCCACTATTAGCCAATACAAAACTTTCCAAGGAATCGGCGCACTCAGAATAGAAATAAAAAGGAAGTCGGAAACATTGGGCAGATACCTCTTCGTGATTATCAAATATACAATATCCCCAAAACGGACCCGCACAAACCACATGTCGGTTAGTCAAAATATAGCCACGCTCAGCGTCAACTACAAATCCGGTGGCCTGGCTGGACATGGACAAGTCTGTATCAAAGGAAGCGGTTTGACAGAAATGGATAGATACGACGCTTTTTACAACTGTTTCGATAGTCTCCTGCCATTCCGCAGAGTCAGTCTGGACGACGGGCAAGTTCATCTGCATGGCAGCAGCAGAAGCAGCCTCATCAGCTGCGACAAATTCTGCGTCGTCGTATCCGTACATGGCGAGATCTGGTGAGAGATGCATTTGCATGGCGGCAGCAGCAGCTTCCTCACCAGCGACATCCCGACCGTGATGATATCCGTACATGGCGAGATCGGCTGGAGTTTGACCACTAGAGGCTCTAGGCGAAGAAGGGGAAGTAGTGTCTTGACGAAGGTGTTTTGCAGAAGGTAAAGAGTGAGGGTCGTCGCTGTGTTTTCGTTTGGATTTTTGTTGAGAAGCACCATTGAGATCCATATTGGAAAAAGAGAAGCGAGACTGACGGGGCGAGAGGGAGGGATATTTATAAACTCGTTCCGGGCGGTGATAGCTGTGACAATAGCTGTGGTAATGCCGGGTCTGTGGGCTGTGGTAATAGTGGAAAGGAAATGAGCGGGCACAGAAGGCGGCGTGGGAGATAAAAGCCGGCGGCAAGCAGCTTGATGGGCGGCGTAATAAAGAAAATTCGAACGACGATGTCCAACCAAAGCTCTGGTGTGGAATGGACGAAAGCAAGGGTTGAGAGACGAGGCCCAAAGGCTCGGATTGGCGCTTCGAGGCTGAGCGGATGATTGGCGGCGGTGATGACAATGAAAGAGCTTGGAATGCCTCCTGGAGCTGCGAGCGAAGCAGCCTGAGCATTCACGGCGTGTACGCGAGAGCAGAGGAAGATGCCTCGCGAGTGAGATGCTGCTGCCGGGAGAGATGGAGGTGGTTGACGGGCTGAAGAGACGGTTGAGCTTCGTCCTTCGCAACAAACTTCATGGGCCCAAAGAGGAAAAATTTGTCTGTTTTGCACCGGGACACGTGACCGCTACTCCTGCTGCTGCTCGGTGGTACTGCAAAGCTACAGACATACACGGATTTGATGGAAGGAGGCGCTTCCAGATATTCATGACATCATTATCATAATTGCTGGTTTGGATTGCTAGATTCATGTATTTCTTACTGTTCGTACTGACCATAATCACGATGCACTGCCATCCTATGGATTGGTGGCCCTTCTTAAGCTAGGTACTGCTTCCTCCCGCTTCCCCTGCGTTGTTCCACTTTGCCGCCTTGTCAAAAAGCTGCATTGCGGCTTCAGGCATGCCTTTCCCGACAAAAATCAAAATCTGGGGTGCATGTTTCACGTAGCAAGCCGCCTGTCAACCTCAAGCAAACAAGGGACTGCTTCAGGCTAATAGCCGCCGCCCAACCCCAAGTCCAATCAAATCATTCTTAAACAACCAATTTCCACTCCCGTATTGCTCACTAGTGAAACAAACACAGCGGATGACAACCGGCAACTCAACTCTGTCTTTGAGCCATTGGAAAGAAGTCCAACGAGACGAAAAGAAAAGTTTGGATTGAACCAAATTCAAAACAGTAGGGAGAAGGCACCGGGCGATCATGTGGCTGGGGTTGTTCCTTCTCTATCTCTGTTGTCAAAAAAACATACCTATTTCACAACATTGATTGGTTGATAACAGTTCCTTGAATTTTTTGTTTCCCCCTTTATTTTCTTTTTTTTTTGCGTTATTGACCCTTGCCAGGCAGAGCGTGTCCAATGTAGGTACGGTATCTTTAAGGAAATTCGGTGTCTCTACACCAAATAATGGCTAGGAGGATTTTTCATGGATACGTTTATTTCCTTACAACCAGTAGATTGTCATGGTTTGGGAAAATGATAGGCCATAGGACATCACCTTGCCGTCAACCAATGATTCCACCTGCAGTCACCGGTAACATTCCTTCTGAGACGTGCAAGGGCTGAGAAATTTGCGGCGTCAATTGCGGCATATTTTGCGCTGGCACTTGGCGGGCCTGAGGTGGTACTTGCCCCGTAGGCTTCGCTGCTTCAGGAAAGAGTTCGTTCAACTGAGAGTAAATAGTGTTTAGATTTGGCATACTAGGGGGCGGGGTCATAATAGCAGGAGCCAAGGGTGCTGCGACTCCAGACTTTTTGGCCCGATCAGCAACGGTAGCAAGGTAAGCCAGGTTCGCCTGTAAGCGACGCATACAGTCGACGTACTCTTGAGTCGACTTGGGAGCGGGCTTAGCGGCCTGTGGGTTGGAATTCTGAGATTGTAAGCTGGATGGGTCTGTAGAAGGCGCGCTATGCTGTTCTTGCGTAGGTTGGTTTGAGACACCAGTCTTGCCAGCCGATTGAAGGTTTACGACTTCTTGGAGGAGGGCAGAATTGATATCCAGCAAGATGGTGACGCGAGCCTTTTCTCTCGCTGAGACAGCAGCCTGAGCGGCCTGTTGTGATGCTTGATTTGTCTGTGGTGGATGCGGAGACGGCGAGGATTGCAACTGCGAGGATGGTGTGGGTGTCTGAACCTGTATCTGCCCGGGAAGCTGAGCGGGCCGAGAGGGCGTGGTGAACATAGGCCTCGACGCACCTGCGGTGGTCATTGTGGGAGGATGAACGAATGAAGAGTTGCCGTTGTGAGTGTTATTCGCGGTGTGCGGAGCCTGAGGAAGAGAAGTCTGGCCTAATACGGTGGGCATGCCTGGATGGGAGAATGCCGGTTGGGAGAATCCAGGGTGGTGAGAGACTGTTTGAGCAACAGGGAAGTGGGATGTCATGGTTAGTCAAATTGACTCTTGTGACAATCAACAGAGGAAGAGGGACCGCACTGATTATTTTGAAAGGGGCCAAAAAAAATAGAAGGGGAAAAAAAGAAGAAGCTAGATAGGAGAATAAAAAAGATAGAGACAGAGACAGGGAGACAGAAAGAAAGAGTTGTATGATAGGGGCACGGACCGAGGACAGGATGTTTGAATTGTATACGAAGTTGCAGGGGAGCAGAGCAGACATGAAGATGGAAGTAGGAAGGAAGAACAGGGAATTATTCAACGGCGTAGCCAATAAAGAAGAGCCAGATCACGAAATGGGGAAGGAGAAACAAGATATTGTTGAGGCCGACTTACGATTAGCAGAAGCATGATGGGGTAGCGGCGCCGGGGACATCATCATGGCTCCACCGACGCCGGCATGTGGAGGAATAGCGCCGACGACATGCGGGAAGGGATGTTGCTGGTGCTGGTGCGGCTGCGGCTGCTGGTGGTGTTGTTGTTGTTGTTGTTGTTGTTGCTGTTGCTGATGCTGTTGCTGATGCTGTTGCTGATGCTGTTGCTGATGCTGTTGCTGATGCTGTTGCTGATGCTGTTGCTGATGCTGTTGCTGATGCTGTTGCTGATGCTGTTGCTGATGCTGTTGCTGATGCTGTTGCTGATGCTGTTGCTGATGCTGTTGCTGATGCTGTTGCTGATGCTGTTGCTGATGCTGTTGCTGATGCTGTTGCTGATGCTGTTGCTGATGCTGTTGCTGATGCTGTTGCTGATGCTGTTGCTGATGCTGTTGCTGATGCTGTTGCTGATGCTGTTGCTGATGCTGTTGCTGATGCTGTTGCTGATGCTGTTGCTGATGCTGTTGCTGATGCTGTTGCTGATGCTGTTGCTGATGCTGTTGCTGATGCTGTTGCTGATGCTGTTGCTGATGCTGTTGCTGATGCTGTTGCTGATGCTGTTGCTGATGCTGTTGCTGATGCTGTTGCTGATGCTGTTGCTGATGCTGTTGCTGATGCTGTTGCTGATGCTGTTGCTGATGCTGTTGCTGATGCTGTTGCTGATGCTGTTGCTGATGCTGTTGCTGATGCTGTTGCTGATGCTGTTGCTGATGCTGTTGCTGATGCTGTTGCTGATGCTGTTGCTGATGCTGTTGCTGATGCTGTTGCTGATGCTGTTGCTGATGCTGTTGCTGATGCTGTTGCTGATGCTGTTGCTGATGCTGTTGCTGATGCTGTTGCTGATGCTGTTGCTGATGCTGTTGCTGATGCTGTTGCTGA
The DNA here is from genome assembly GCA_001430935.1 of Amauroascus verrucosus. Lineage (NCBI taxonomy): Eukaryota > Fungi > Ascomycota > Eurotiomycetes > Onygenales > Onygenaceae > Amauroascus > Amauroascus verrucosus. The sequence goes on from LJPJ01001801.1 coordinate 81,974, forward strand.
TGCTGTTGCTGATGCTGTTGCTGATGCTGTTGCTGATGCTGTTGCTGATGCTGTTGCTGATGCTGTTGCTGATGCTGTTGCTGATGCTGTTGCTGATGCTGTTGCTGGTGCTGCAGGTGCTGCTGCTGCTGGTGAGGTTGTTGTTGGTGGATCTGGCGTGGGAGGGATTCCTGGGGATAGAGACTGGGATTCGGGAAAAAGGACATGGGCTGGGCAGGTTGTGAGACGATGTGCTGCTGCTGCTGCTGTTGTTGGGGCTGATGGTGTTGTAGCTGATGTTGTTGATGTTGTTGATGCTGTTGTTTATGGTGGATGGGGTGGTAGGCGGGTGGGTTTGAGGCGGCAGGAAGCTGGTGCGGAAAGGGTTGTTGGTATGGAATTGGTGGCTGGTTCATTATTTATTAATATCCCAGTCCGGGGCTCGGTCACGGAAATTATAAATAATACTAATAAGAATAATAATAAATTTGGTAAAAAAGGGAAAAGGAAAAAATAAAATAAATAAAATAAAAAAAAGAAGGGGAATGGCGAGTCCTGGGTGTGAGGGAGATTGGATGATGGGAGAAGAACCCCGGATTGCAGGATTGTGTGGGTTTTTTGGGAGCGAGAAGTGGCTTGGGAAACCTTGTCACTTCGAAGGAATCGGGGCCAAAATCAACGGATCGTCGCATCCGAGCACCAGACGGGGATTGTTCATTGGAATTGTAACTTGTTCAGGAGAGGCGATTGTCTTTTCTTATTTCTTTCTTTTTTTGCTTCTTCAGCCGGTCTGAGATGATAGACGGTGATGGCGATGGCGATGGTAGTGAGGAACAGAGAGAAAGTGAGAGAGGGGAAAAAAATTGTCTCAAGAGGGTACGGGGTGCGTAATTACAGGTACCTTGCTTAGGTAATCCCCGCAGTCCGATGGTGTAAGCCCGTAATCTGTGTATTTTGCCCGAAGTCCTTGACTTTCCAAACTGGCAACCAAGGGCTCTCGACGGAAGCAAGAAGATGAGGAGAACGGAGAGGAGGCGGAAGCTTCAAGATTACCCAAATGAGCCAGGTGCTTTCAGTCGAGAGCGGCCTGGTGGTGAGTGCTGAGGCTTGACGGCCCTAACCCTCCCTCGACAGCAAGTCGTGCAGTAGCGGCAATCCACCATCCCTGATCAACGAATGAAGTGAATCACGAAGGCAAAGCAAGACACAACTGCAACCCTGTCAGATTAGAGTTGCCGCCGTTCTACAGAGTGCTTCCGGGACAAGAACTTGCCTGAAATCGACTAGCTCTCTATCAGCCGCCTGAGATACGAGACAGAAGAACGCTCAAGCCTCAAGGGAGCCGAACCTTTCTTCTTCCCCGTCCAAATAAAAGGCCGGCCGGCGCCTTAATTTCGAATTAATAAATCTGCGAATTCCGTGTTCCCTGTCGATCATATCTTTCTCTCTCCCTCTCTATCTCCATCTCTCTCCACGTCTACTCCTTCGAGGTCAGAGCCCCTTTCTCTCTCTCCCCCCGCAAAAAAACGTCTTTCCACCAATTGGCATGTTTGCTTCTTTTGCTTCTTTTGTCTGTTTGCATTACTAACGCGCTTATATCAGCAGCCGGGAGCGTCAGTTAAACTTCCGAACTGAGGCTAGACCCAAAGCGGCTATATCCATCCATCATTCACTTCAATCTCACTTTATCTCTCTCTCTTTCTCTTCAACTCATCCTCTATCTCCCCCTCGCCGTCACCCTATTCCTCACCCTCGCCACTACCGCTGTCACAACTATCATAACTAAAAGGACCCAAGTCGCCATCCTCGTGCTCTGTCCCCTGAAATCCTCTCTGTTACCCGTTCTTCTCACCTTACCTACAATGTGAGAGCTCGCTTCGATGGAACACACTATTCCAGCCACTATCTCAATTTGACCATGGCAGAACAGCCTTCAGGGTGAGAGCTCTCTTCGGCCCCATCAATTATTTACACTTCGGAAAAAAGAAAAAGGAAGAAAGTACAAGTACAAACTGGTTCGTCGACTTACATTTTCACTAGGCCAAAGCCCATCCGGCCATCCGCCATCCCTACAAAACCATTGGAACCCTCACCCTTCACCAAAAATCCCCCTAAAACAACCCAACCGCCCTCCAATCCTACGAAACCCGCAAAGGGTCCCAGCACACGTAGAGCCTTGAGCTGTCTACCATGTCGGCGCCATAAGCTCAAATGCGACCGCCAAGTTCCCTGCCATTCCTGCACCCGCTATCGCCGTGAGGACCTCTGTCGCAAGCACCCTGCTCCCTCCTCCCTACTCGAGGGAGTCCGTGGTGGACCCAAGCCTCCCACGAATGCAATCGCTGCTGTTTCCGACACTTCCTCCTCCTCTTCCCAGCTCACACCATACACAAGCACAACCTCGAATCCAAACACAATCGCCATTGTACACTCCGACAACACTCTCAATCCTTCGTCATCCGCCATCAGGGATGCTGCTACAACCTTACCCCTTGCCCTCGGCAACACTCTCTCTATGAGAACCACCACAAGCCAGTATAGTGACACCATCCGGAGAGTAGCCGGCAGCGCTACCGTCCCTCGTAGCCTCCCTATCCTCCTTTCCTCCGTCCAAGGCTGTACTACTAACCACCCTGAGGTAATCTCATTCTGGAAAACCCATCTGACCTCCGCCCTTCCAAGCAAGTATCAATGTGATTTGCTAGTCGGTTATTACCTCGAGCACATCAATTGGGTCTTTCATTTCCTTCATCCTCCATCTTTTCACGAGGAATACGAAGCATTCTGGAATACCAAGGTTCAGGATGTAAACTTGATATGGTTATCTTTCTTATTCTCCATCATATCCTGTAGTGCCATATTTCTTCCGCTCCGCGCTGCTCAAGACGCCAATTTTCCTGGCAGAACCCTCCGCGGCAAATCCCATGAGTGGTATTCAGCTTCCCGACAGGCTCTTCACACCGCCAATTTCGAAGCACGTCCTACCGTCACCGCGCTTTTAACTTTTTTAATCACCCAGCTCTACTGGCTAGCCACCAAAAATGTCGAAGCATTAAACTCGTTCGTCTCCCTCACCTGCAATGGCAAAAGGTGTTTCATGTTGACCTTTTTTCTTCCTTCTCTAGGAATCTTGGACAAGCCGTAAGGAATGCCCAAGCACTAGGCCTTGATAGAGATGTTCCTGGTAAAAACTATATCGAGACAGAGATACGACGACGTATTTGGTGGGAGCTCTTCAACTGCGATATGTGCGTTCGGCCAACCCAATCCCTTTCCATAATAATCTCCATACCTTAGATACATATATTAACAATCTGGACAGCTTCCAATCAATGTGCCTCGGCAGAGCTCCCTTGATAACCAACACAAGTCCGTCCAAAGTTGCTTTCCCCTCCCATAGTAATGATGACGATATTACCGAGACCTCGATCAAGACCAAACCAATGGATGAACCAACAGACAACACCGCAAACATACTTCGTGCAGAAGCCTTTCTCATATTTGAAAAGCTTTACGCCGCTGATGTAGATCGTCTCAGTTCCTATGAATATGTCAAGTCAGTTGATGACGAAATCGCTGCCCTTGTCGCTAGATTCCCTTGGTACTTCCAGATTGGCCCTAACCGCGAATGTGCCATTCTTGGCCCACACCTTGAGTCCATCACATGGCAGCACCATATGATTAACAGTTGCATATGCATGCAACGCATCCGCATGAACAGGCCATTTATCCACACACGAACCGGCACTTCCTGGGAAGTGTGTGTCAAATCCGCCAATGAGGTCCTTGCAGTATATCGGCATCTACGCAACCGCAACGTCGATGGATTTCGCCAATCTCAGAAGTTTCTCATCCAGGGATACCAATCGTTCTCCGCAGCAGTCTCTCTCGCGGGCTTTTTGCTTGTCGAACGAGCATTTCCTGCAGATAATATTCGAAAAGACATTGAGATGGTTATTTCAGACCTTGCCTACACTGACGACAATATATCAATCGCAGTAGACGGCAGGAAAGTCCTCATCAAAATGCTTGAAATGCATGATCGCCGTGATCTTCGTGAGCCCCTAGACCCCGAAAACGTCATCTCCGAAATATCCTCGGTGTTTGGGGGCGAGCAATCGACCAGAAAGTATCTAAAACGATGTGATATTGGATATGTCCTGAATGATGAGCGCGTAACGACGGCAGCAACAACAAACAGCACTAACACTACTACATCGGCTACTGGGACTGTCGGCCTAGTTGGCAACGACCAAATGAACCAGGCTAACATGGCAAATATGTCAATGATGGGGGGAGTTCCAGAATATGGAGATCAATTCTACTCGATGAGCTTGCCCATAGATTTCGGACTAGGTGATGCCAATATCACGAATTGGGATGTGATGTTACAGAATATGTCGTACTTTCAGCAGTGATTCTCTCCACACGCGCATCCCACACTACTTTGTTGGTTTTCTTCATTCATTTCAAACCCTTGCCATTGGGGTATATCGTAGATGGTGCATTGTTATTTTCTCTTTCCTTTTTCCCGTTTACTGGGATCAGCCGATTTTTGAATATTTTCCCCGCTTGAACGTATAATGGTGTATCTTTTCCCGCCTCCAATGACGGCATCATTCTTTTCGCGTATCCTTCTTCTCGCCCTTACGGTACGACCAAACCTGCTGCCGGCCACCGGGTTGGCCCCAACCTAACTAAATATGATAGCATGAATGTTTCGCAGGCGCCTAGATCAGTATCTTTTTCTTTTTTGGACCGAAACAAACTACATTCCCGGTCAAATCATCAGATGAAATCCTTTTCTTTTCGGCGCCGAGACCCTTTGCTCCATAATCGCTTCAACCAGAGTTTCTCTCGATTCAGCCTGGCGTTCTCCGAGCCTTAACCTCCTCAATCCATTTCTTACTCTTCCCCACCGGGACAACGTTTATTTTTACCAAGCCATCCACGATCTCCACTTTCCCAATACTTCCAGTTAACACCCCCAGCAAGCTCATTTTTTTCCCAACTCGGATCAAACCCCCGTTTACCGTCTCCATGAAACAATCCACCGTATCCACGCTATATTCCCCCTTTTCATCCCAGGGGAGAGGGAAGATATATTCCAGGTGATCGCGCAAACATTGCGTCTCTTCGAACTGTTTGATGAAATCACTCTGGCCGTGCATTGGATAGAGAAGCACGCAAGGGAACACAAGCGTGCTCTTCGGCGACAAGGGATCCGGTGAAAGATGCATGGCTGCATCGTCCAACTCTGGAGGCTGGTTTGTCTCACGCAATTTGATATTCCTGGCGCGCAGGGCTGTGGCCAAGGTGACTTTGATACGTTGCGCGCGCTCGGTTTCGGCGCGTTTTTTCGCTGCCAGAGAGTCGAGCGTGGCTTTGCGAGCGGAAATTTGTTGGGACGTGAGCAGGAGAGATTTGTTTGTGGGGTCAAGAGCGACACCACGATCGGCAGCGTTTTGAGCTTCGGGTATTTTGTCAAGCGCGAGGAGAGCTCGCGCGGAGCGATAGTAGGCTTTTACATTTTCCGGGTTGACTTTAAGAGTTGCGGCGCAATCCAGGATACAAGATCGGTAGTTTTCTGTATATGAGGACCAAGTCAGTCATTCCATCAACTAAAAAAAGGGGAAAGTCAAGGCAATCGTAATATTCATATTCATCCAATTCCAAAACAAAAGCGTTACAAAAAGGGGAAAAAGGAAAGGGGGGAAAAAATCCACTCACTCATCTCCAAATTACACAACGCCCTGTTCACCAACACCTTCTCCTCCGTCTCCCTCATCTGCCTCTTATCCCCCTCTACATCCTCTGTAGGATCCCATTTTCCCACACCTTCCTTATCTCTCACAGTCGCCAAAGCCTTGGCATAAAACTCCCTAGCATCACTCCACTTCTTCTCCCTCGCCAACTCATTTCCCGTCTCGCGAAATCCCTCCGCAACCTGCGCCTGCGTTCCCTCATGTTGCAGCGCGCGAATCGCTTCGAGAAAGACATTCCCTTCCCCCTCGGGGGCGTCCTGCTGGGCTTTCTCCGCGTCGGTCATGAAGAGTGGGGTTTGGTTCATTATTGAGAGGATTTCTGTTGCAGTGTGAGATTTTACGGAGGCCATGGAGGGAGGGAGGGAGGGCGCGGTGGAGGTGGTTGGATCATTGCTTGGAGGGGTGGGTTTGATGCCGAAGGGGGTTTCGGGGGTCATGGTGCTGGTGGCAGGTTGTTGGGGTTGGGAAGGATCATTGAGGGTGAGGGATTCGTCAAAATTGTCGGGGAGTTCTTCGATGCGCGCCATAGTTGTGGAGTGGTAATTAAAAGTATTACTGCTGTTCGCGGTTTGGACAACAGGGAGCTTTTCCTCGTCTGTAGTCCTTCCCTTTCCCTCCGCGCCGCGAAAAGGGAAAATTGGGCGGAGACAAACAAAGCAAACATGAGCTGGCTAACTTTCTGCCAGATTTAAGCTTATTTCCCCCCATCGCTGAGCCGCACCCTTGATGAAAGCTAGTAGTTTGATCATGGTAGGAGATTCATGGGCTGGTTTGTTCTTTCATTAATCGCAGTCATGGAAAGTTACATCGCACATATTTATTGTTTTCATTGTTCATTTTTGCCCACGTGAGGCAAGTAGCCCCCATTTGATGATAGTCTTTGATGAGAAGCAACAATGGACATGCATGTGTTATCATTAGAAAGGAGAGGATGTATGGAGTATGGAGTAAACATCTTTTCCCGTCAATTAGAGTCTTATAGAGGGCTCTCAAGTTGCTAGAGAACTAAATTGTCGGCGATTATTCAGGCAACGCTGTAAGCCAGAGACCCTAATACTCTCTCCAAAAGGCAGCCTATCTATATTCTCACCAGCACCTCAAAAAAAGCGTATCGGGCATACCAAGAACTAATAATAGGTCTTCAACTCAACTTGGTATATTTCTTGAGGATACTCCAGCTTATTCAGATGCACTCGCATCCCATTTGACCATCTTCAAATGCACAATCATGGCCGAACACACCCCAAACAATCATGAATTCGATTTATGTTTCCCCCGTGACCCGGTGGCGGCTTCTCCTTAACAGGTTTAAAAAACCTGTCCGCATAGAATTAGTTGCGAAAGAATGCGCAACTCTAGACAGTTGTGTGTGTCTGCACAATTTTGAATATGATTGTTGTATTCATAAGTACAGTTTGAATCGGCATACGCACGAATGGCGTGACCAAAACTCATTCCTTATATAAACAGCCAGACTTGAATTTGAATGATAGAATGTTTTCCAGCAATCATATTTCGCAGGGGCTTTCGCAGCCCATTCTCCAAAGAAGCGGGATTTGGCTGACTTGATCACGCCATTATATAGGGATGTCTTCTATTCAAGGGATTTGCATATCACGACAAGGCGAGAACACGCCCTTTGAACCGAGGCATCCGCGATTAACTTAGAGTTTCGCTGCGGATAAACTTTAGTTCGTGTTTAACTAGCAACGTGTCGGAGGGTTACCAAGTTCTTTTGAATGGTTTAGGAGGAACGGGTACAAATTCCAGGATCATCAGCAATCAGTATCCCTGCAGCCGCCAGTACACAAGAGATAAGAGAGCCCGTAATATCGTGCATTTTGACCGACTGTACGGAGTAAACAGGCATTTCTTTCCAAATTCCTCTTGTTGAACGTCCAGCGGCGAGTTTGGTTTTAAAGGCGTATTACATAAGCAGTCACGGGGTTGTCTCGGCGGCAATCCGCCGTTGAGATTCGGAATGAAAAGTTTGCGAGGAAAATCCCCATGGAAAGTTGAACGTTTCCAAATGTTCCTGGAGATCTGGCTGACGGGCAAGGTGAGCCTCGGCTTAGAGGAGCTTCGGAGACCGGTGTTTGCCAGCAATGACGGCGACGGTGGATCTCAATTTTCGTGACGGAGAGCTTCTTTAGGCACATCATGTGAAATTTGCCATCAAAGTTGAAAGATTAGTGGGTTGGACGTCTTTTGCTGTATTAATATTCACTCTCCTTATTTCCTTCTGCTAGTTATAGACCTTATACACGAATCTTATAAGGAATTTCTGTTAGCTTTCAATCAACGAGTAGTTTGTTTCCTCAGGTGTCCTCGATTTTTGAATTCCATTATATCTTCAATCATGAGCAAGTCAGGCGATTTCAACGCCGTCCGCAAGGACATTGTTGCACAGATGAAGCAGCCAGGTTATGACGATGGCAGTGCTGGTCCAGTATTCGTCCGTCTTGCATGGTAAGTTCCTGTTGAGAAAGCCCTTTGCTACGGTAGGATGTATGTACTTACGATTCTTCTTTTAGGCATTCGGCTGGCACATACGACAAGGATACCGATACCGGCGGTTCCAACGGCGCGGGCATGAGATATGAGAAAGAAGGTGGTGATCCAGCCAACGCAGGCCTCCAATTCGGACGAGCGTTCCTCGAGCCAGTCAAAAAGAATCATCCTTGGATCACATATTCTGACCTCTGGACCCTCGCTGGAATCACAGCAATCAAGGGGATGGGCGGCCCCGAAATTCAGTGGCTGCCAGGACGAACGGATTTTGTAGATGACTCCAAGGTTCCACCACGCGGACGCCTGCCAGACGCAACACAAGGAAGCGATCACTTGCGCCGCATTTTCTACCGGATGGGCTTCAACGATCAAGAAATTGTAGCCCTCTCCGGCGCACACAATCTCGGCCGCACCCATGCCGACCGCAGCGGTTTCAATGGACCATGGGTGAATAACCCCACCCGCTTCTCAAATCAATATTTCAAGCTCCTTAAGAATCTAGAATGGAAACCAACGATGCTATCCAATGGGGTCAAGCAGTTCACCTATGTAGACCCTGATGCTCCAGAAGACGAGAAAGAGGACCCACTGATGATGCTGCCGACCGACATGTGCCTGCTTTCTGATCCAGAATTTTCCAAATGGGTGAACAAGTATGCGGAAGACAAAGAGCTGTTCTTCGACCATTTCGCCAAGGCATTTGCCAAATTACTGGAGTTGGGTATCAAGCGAGATGTCAGTGGTAAGATCGTCAACACAGACAACAAGAAAGGTGGCTATATCTCTGCGCCCAAGAAGAGTGACACGCCGACAGGCCCGCCGAGGAGTTCAAAGAAGGATGCAGTCGGGGTCAGGGCGCGTCTTTGAGTTGTTTTTCCTTGGCTGCAGTTCATCGAGAGATGACTGTAGCTGCCGCTTTTCTAGTTATTCGTTTTCTTCTTTTTTTTTCTTGGAGAGATATCCATTTTCTTTTTTGTTGATATGCGCATGTATAATAATAGGGATAGAATGGGTTAGGAATAGACAAAATCGACAATCCTCAAATTTCAGTTGTTTCAAGAGAGAGGAAGAGAGAGAGAGAGAAAGAAGAATCACTGACGATTTGGAAGGGGAAGTGCGGAGAATGCGGGGTAACGCAACGCGGAGGATGAACACCCGTAATTTGGAGAAGCAACGTCAACCAGCAGGTAAAACTTGTGTATCTTGTCGAGATTGGGACCTGGAATACCAGTTTTGGATAGGCTGGAGCTATTTAATTTACATACAATGGGATCTACGGAAATGCAGTCAAGACACAGAAGCGATATCTTCCACTTCCATCTAAAAGTTCGTCAATCATTGTTTTGCCTTCTTGGGCATCCCCTGAACTCCATCTTCAGGACACAATTCTCTCCCGCGCTTCTCCTTAAGTCTACTGCCACCGCTATCACTACCCGCAACGGGTGGAGTAGGAGAGGACGTTGCCTCGTTGCAAGCCCCTATCGGTACGTCTTGCCCACCCTGTGTCTGCCTGCATTCCCCGACATCCGCTGGCACTGACTGGTGTTCCCGATGCTTCTTGCAGAGTTGAATAATATCTCCCAAAAAATCGATGCCTATACTCGGAGTATTTGCGTCTATACCTGGTACCGTGTCCATTTCAGATTCAGCTGCAGGTGCAGGTGCGGTCAAGGGCGGGACTGGATTCCGTAGCTCACCACTCGCTGCCTCAAAGTCAAACGCCCAAGTCTCGGTATCATCTAATCCTGCCAGAGAAATCGGTGGGTGATTTATTGGAGACGAACTGACTAAGCCAGTGACCTCCAATGACCCTGAGAGTTGAGCTGAATCGGACTCGAGAGGTGCCCGTAGACTTGGATTAACACTCGACTTTTGTTGGATTGGCATTTGAGGATTTTGAGGCTTTAATGCACAGATGTTATCAAATGGCGCGGCTGGGACCTCGTTATTCGGTCTCGGAAAAAGTCCCTCAAAACTTGACGTCCAAGAGTCTTCTAAGGCACTCCCAGTATGTATCGAATTTCGATTCATGTCTCTCGTGTTGTCCACCTTTAACGCGGGCACTCCTCCTGCTCTTTCTCGCGGTATTCTGCCGGTCATCATTGTCCCAAAAGAGTCCATGTGTCCAATATTTTGAAATATATGATCCGGAAACATCTCCGCTTTCGATATCGGTATATACGGGCCTCCTGTGGCTGCGGTTAGCTCTGGAAGACTGATTTCAGGCTCAGCACTAAGATCTATGCTTGCAAGGTTGGAGAAATGGTTGGCAGATGGCTGCCCGCCAGTCCCGCCTTCCAGAGCGAGATTTGATTGTTGCTGGTTTTCTTGAAATATATCTCCACGGGCCCGTGCTGGCCCAAGGTCCTGAGCACTGATTTTGTAGCTGGACGCCACCCCCTTACCGATTGACTTTATTCGCTGGTAACTTTGTGCAAAGTGTGATCCAGGACTTGGCCATGGACGCTGGGGTGCAGTTGATTGTGCTACCGCGGGAGTATGCTGTTGATCCTGCAAAGCCGGATTGTAGAGAGATTGAACATGACTGCTTATTGATCTGAGAGGCTGGGGAGATCGTATTGATTGCAAACATTGGCCACTTGATGAAGCTTGGTCAAAACGCCCATCAGACCGTATTCCATCCCCTGAAATTTTCCCATCCTCCCTGTCGCCTTGCGTATGAGGACTTTGTGGTCGCTTTGATGTAGATCCACTAGGCCTCCATCCCCGGTGGTGCTGCAGAATAAGCTGCCCCCTCCTCGCAGTATCTAGCATATTCTGCGCAGCACTACGAGCAGCGTATAGGATATCTAATCCCGGGTTCACCACCTTTTCATAGAATAGCACCGTCGGAGCGTTCCCAGCCCACCAACTATGTGGTATTCGTTGGGAACTCCGTGTAGCACTTAATCCCCCGATAATCGCACCGGAAATTTGAGTCCCGTCATAGATACGAATAGTCCCAGTATCTACTTCACCGCGTTCGTTATCGTTCCAGTAGACCCGAAAGTGATATTCTTCATCAATACAAACACTGTATATCCCACCCAGCCATCGATATGTCGCCTTTAGCTGCGAGCCGTTGCTGTCTATGTAGCTAAAGGTAATGTCTTGCGAACTATGTGACCTTAACAAAGTCCTTTCATCAGGTCGGATAGCTAGACGCCAGGGGAGTTGGGTGAATCGCCTCTCGACGTGGCTCGCATCCGTACTCCCGCATTTAAGGCAATTAAAAGGCTGAGGGTAACAAAAAAATCGCGTGAGCAAATTGGGGACATCGGTACCGTTTACGTCGGTTTCATGAAAGCCAGGAGCAAGGAGATTCACGGTCTGAGACACGCTATTCAGTGGTGCTGTTTGTTGGCATGGGCACGGGTGAACTTGCTCTCTATACTGAATGTGAAATTGTTTAAAGGATTCTGTGCAAGCGCTCCACACGTCTGAAGGCACCATCGCAATGCTTTTGCCATTGACTTGATTGCTAAGAACGTCTAGGAATTTATCACGTTGATGAGCACCGTCGACGTCGGAGACAACGTCCCAGTTAACTCTAATAGCATCAAGAAAAGCAATTTCCAGGACCGATAGACGATATAACCAATTCGTATCGTTTCCACGGTCCGCAACAGTTGTTCCAGCATCAAGCAGCCTACCGGCAACTATTGTGCAGTCTACAGCACTCGTATAACTCCTTGATACAGGGCCGCGGCCATGGTAAGGATATCGGCTGCCGCATGGGTCAAATCTGAGCATTGGTATATCTCCCGCAAGAGTTGCCCAAATATTCGAGGTAGTGTAATGGGTCCTCGATGCTGTTAGGCTGAGGTGGGCATTGGAGTTTTCAATCAGAGTGGGTACAGGGCGGATAGCAGGATGCGCGTCCTGGTGTTGCTGGAGGTCTCTATACGGAAAACTCATAACGACACGTTCCACGGCCTCAACAATTTCTGCTGTAATGGCAGTTGACAGTGCAGGGTTCGCTTCTCTCACCGATCGTGTGGATGCAACTGACATTGTCTGATTTCGACTCAGAGGCCATGGAGTTACGCTTGACGCTCGCTGGTGAGAATGGTGGACATTTGGGGTTGGGATCATCGGATTGTTTGATAAAGGTTGCTGCCCATCGAAAGCCTCCAGGAAGAGTTGCATGTGGTTTTGGTCTGCCATAGGGGGTGGAAATAATTCCCCGGCATGGGGAATAACAGGATAACATGGAGCTCCTAACGGCCCGATTTGGTTGGCGACGTGGGTGAAGGGGGCCGGCTGTAGACCCGGGGGAATTCCAATCTGCCATTGACGATGCGTAGTCCGTGGTTGACAGTATATTGACTCCCCTGGGATTCCATTTGGGTAGTTCCGGCTAATTTGCAACGCATTGTAACTCTTCCGCAGAAGCAGGGGCCCAGCATCACAATTCCTAGACACGAACTTATGCCAGGTTGGACGCAGGTTAGGTGCCTGGTTGAATATAATTCTCTTCAATACCTGCAGCAATCTCTCTTTCGTCCTACGTTCGCCGAGGACAACATGAAATCCCCATGTGTGATGCCTGACTAATTTTTTGAAGGTATCAAGGTCGAGGGCCCTATTTCTTAAGTGAGTTTTGTCAGAAATATCATAGAGCTCCCATTCTTCCGGTGGATATTGCAAGAGGTTGTAATCAAAATTGGGATAATTCTCGTTGACTTCTGAGGGGGGATCGTCTGATGACATATTCCAACTTCAACTATCTACAAAAAGAGCCAGAAAGCAAGCCAGAAGAAGATGAAGAAGATAGGCAGTAACTAAAATCACTATGCTAGGGTTACCGCAAAGTTAGGCAAACCTATATTCAAATATATGAAAAGTTACTTCAGAGTAAGCACACCCTGGAGGCAGAAGCATTGTGAAATGCTTCAAGAAATAGCAAATCCAAGGCTAGTGTTTGGAGAGATGTCTCAACGATGGAGAAAAGATGACAAGGTAGAACCATTAAGACAAATGCACATTGCAAAGGTATCGAGGTTATACAGAGACAAAGAACAAGAGAAGACGGTTGAATGCTTGCTGCATGAGGACTAAGCTTCATAGACATTGCCCAACGGAGCAATCAAGCGGTTTGGGAAGAAAAACGCGTGGTTTTTTTGTTAAGCAAAATAAAGTAGCTTGGATGAACAACACATTCTTTCATCAAGCCTTTGGCATTCGTTGTCCCTCTGTCCGAGCTTCCCGTCGAGCTACTGAGAGTTGCCTTTCAGACTCAAGCCTGTCATTAAGGCGAGCTATTCAGTAATTGTTATCCAACAGTAGCAAGAACCATCTTTTTCAAACTGTGCTTTTGAAAATCGGATAAACAACCATGCAAAGGGCGAACCCTTTCATCACATAAAGGACAGTCAAAGCCGAAAGGAGCCAACGCATATTGGGGTAGTTGCAGTTGATGCACCAGTCTTTGATACATAATGGGCTATGCCTCCTCAGGGCTATCCTGATAGGAACATATTTTTATCAAGCCACATCTTCTCCTCCTCGGTTTCTGCCAATGATAGTAAATATTCTTTCTAAATATCGCTTCGTTGGCGCATAATCTCATAATCCTCTGGATCAATTGTTTTATCGAAGGGTAACATTCCGGCTCCTTAGAATTCTTCCATCAATTGCTCGATGTACCCGCGATTCTCCATCTCTTCATCAGGAAGTCTCTTATCAGCTTCGCTGAAAGAAAAGGGAGACTCACCGTCAACCTGTAGTTTCTCCCAATTCTCTGTCACACTTATTAGCGATGTGCGAAGCCTAAATACCTCTCTATCAGACCAGGCTCCGATTACGAATGTAATGGGCTTGATAAGGGGCGTCTTCCACGTATCGTTACGAAGAAGGGCAGCGTAGTGTCGAGAATTTTTTTGGCGGTAACAACTTCATAATACTTATGGTATGACATGCTCTGAAATAGTTTATTCGCCTTCATTTTATCCTTGTCTGATAGGTTTTCGTAGTTTTTCGGCCTTTCTGGCATGTACAGGCCGAGTGAAAGATGCTGAGTGTGATTGATCGTGTGGGCTATCTTTGCATGCATGAGCAAGGGAGCTACTCTTGTTCCTTGCCAATCGATAATTGCTGTGATAGTGACTGAATCTGGGTCAACGTAGATATTGTTGAGGTGAAGGTCATCATGCCATAAGGTCGGGTGTAGGAGAGCTGCGGTGCCTGGCTGAGGTTTTGATAGCAAGGGGGCAACTCGTAAGTATTTCTCAATGAGATCGATGTTTTCTTTGGGCATTTCTTTTTCAACATTACTTCTGTAGTAACTCATACGTGGCTTTGCATGTTGCATTGTCCATCGTCGCTCATTTATTCCGATACTTGTTGGCGTAATGAGATAATTGACACCCTGTCGTTTGCTGTAAGTATTAAGAAAGAAAAAAGGAAAGTAACAAGCTTTCGAGACTTACAAGGCCCCCTTGGTATCTTAGAAGACCCATCAAACCAAAATGCAGAGTCTATAACGCGCCCTATAGAGAACTTATTCGAATTATCCCCAGGGAGTTTCGGCTGGTCTGTTCGGAGGTATTCAACAGGAAGGTTTCGACTGTAGTACAGGCAACTGTGCGCTGGAAAATGTATTGATGCGAATTTGAAACCGCTTCCATGTCGACCACTTGTCTTATAATTTTACGTTTAGACGGATCTGGGAGCTCGTACCAAATATCACCAAGAGCAGCCCCTTTTGCCTTCTCCATGATAATGTACTCACTTTCGACGGAACAGGAATCATCACAGCTCCAGTCAAGGACGCGTGGAATTGGAAGGCCAACAATATTTCGGGCCTTTTGAAAGTTAGTCTTATGTACCTATTCTGGTAATTTGATTCTTACGTAGTCCATAGTGGCGACTTCGCTAGCAGTGGTGAAAACCTTGAATCAGCATTGGGGTTAGGCAACTTAACAACAAGTTCGGACCCGTTATCAAAGGCCAAAAGAAAAGCTTTATTATATTGTCCCTCTCGATATTTCATCAAACGAGTACCTTAGCCAAGATGTTAGCAAATATGCAGAGTGAGAAGACCAGGGTAGAATACATGTAGAGGGACTGGATGAATTTGCCTTGGCAGCAGTCGCAATATATATAATATAAGCTCTTTATGTCAAAATTTCGATATCTCTTTGAGACTTCCAAGTCATTATCTGCTCTGTTGTGGGTTTAGCAGCTAATCTGGGCGGAAATTCGCATTTGCACCCACAGCTATCGCTTTGTAGTATATTGGTATAAGTCTTCGTCTCTAGTCGCAATTTCTAACAATAATATGAGTAATATTTTCAAGATCTGGCATTCAATTCTCTCACCAGCTCCATTGTTCTTTTGTAAGAAGACTGAAGGCATCGCCTGTGTACAAAGTGGACGAGAGGGAGCGAGAGTGCGTTTACTAATAGGATGACGCGAAAAATTCAACCGCCAAAATCTCATAATTTCCTCAGTACCAGTTATGATTCCTTTGCCTTCCCAGTTATCGGGGACTGCCTTCCAGAGGCTACAGACAAGTTTTGGTGTTGTAAAGGGGACTGGAATTGAGCTGGCGGTTAAACTCAGGAGGCAGTCACTTAACTAGTTAGCTGCCACGTGATATCTCTGGCATTCATATAACACTTCTACTCCATATATGTTGATCTCCTACTAGGTGGCCAGTCAATTCAAAACCCAAGCCAATGGGGCGAGGAATTGCATGTCGTCAGGGTGTCGCCCAAAAGGGGTTGGGCGCTTCAGCCTGGCTGCCCCTGGATATAAATTCCTGTGCACATTCCATTATCGGAGCAATGCTCTGGACTTCCTTTTCCTTTTTTTTCTTCTTTCCCTCCTAAGTCTTCCATCATTCCATAACTAGGCTACCTTGAGTGATGTGAGTGTGAGCATTCTCTGTAATTGTTTAAGCCAACACGCGGTTCAGGTTCCCCAAAAAGTCTATTCAAGCCATTCCTGATCTTGCTCGCAAGAATCAGGATAAGCTAACCTCACCTCTTCCCGATAATCTGACTTCGAAAACGGTCCTAAAGACAGAAGATACCAGAATCGATCTCCATAAAGACATGGGAGATCCTAATCATGTTACTGCGAGAATCCAGGCCAACACCAGCGCCAAAACTAGCTCAGTTAAGAAATGGATCAACAAGGCAGTCAGGGCATAGTGGGACTCATAAGAGTATTAGTGAAGTGAAATACGACCGGACCAAGCTAGATATGGACGAGTTCGAGCAGACAGCTATGGATGGAAGGGCCTAGGATTGAGTTCAGCTTCAACTTGGAAGTACTTTACCCATGGTGACTTAACGTTTAACTAAGTACTAGCGATGGACCTCTGTCCTTGCCAAATACAAAAAACAGAGACAACTTGTATGACATAATAGTATACCTAAGCGCAAAAGTATCTTATTTCTATCCAGAAGAAAACCTATGTGGTATTGTCTAAAACATGGAAGAACTTTAACCAACTAACAGACAGCGTGAGTCTTGCCTGTCTTTCCTTGGAGAGAGTGGTCCTCATCCTTATATTCAGGATGGTTATGGGTAGCTTTGCCAGAGTTGGTAACGTGGCGGCGAATGTGCCTAGGAGCGCAAAGATTCCGGTGAGCAAAATTTTGTATCAAAGGTCTACAAGACCTCTCAGGCCATGGGAACAGGTAAGACATACTCCTGATACTTTTCAACCGTTCGCTTATCCATCTCACCTAGCTGTTGCAGTGCAAGCTTGATATCATTCACCAAGTTATCACAGCGGCTTTTGCTAAAGTCTTCGCGGACAACGATTCTCATGAGCTTCAATTTCTCGCTATGTGGCGCCATAGTGTAGGCTGGGACGACCCAGCCGCGTTCGCGCAATTGGTGTGCAAGGGCGAATTCGTCATACATGATATTATCATCATCGGGGTTTAGACGGAATGCAACAAGTGGCAAGCCACGGCCTTTGCCATCACTCATGATGATGAAGCCCAATTGTCGCAGTGAAGTTGCTAGGTAATCGGCTGTGCGTGTGAGATTGACCATAATGGAGCGGTAGCCGCGTTTTCCGAGGCGGATCATTTGATAATATTGCCCAATGACCTGTGATGCGCCTTTGGAGAAATTAAGGGTGAAACTTGCCTGGTCAGCGCCCAGGTAATTGATGTTGAATACCAGTTCTTTGGGTAGGTATTCAGGTGATCGCCAGACAATCCAGCCAACACCGGGATACACCTAAGGCGGATGAGGTGTCAACATTTATCCTCTCATATAACAGTGTCAGGAAACCAACCAATCCGTATTTGTGCCCAGAAACGTTGATGGAGACGACCTTTTCCAGACGGAAATCCCACTCGAGGTTGGGGTTAACGAACGGTGCTACGAACCCTCCACTCGCAGCATCGACGTGGATGGGGCAGTCAATGCCTCTCTCAATCAAGAGGTCATTGATAGCTTTGATATCCTCATACTGACCGGTATAAGTGGTACCGAGGATGGCACAAATACCAATGGTATTCTCATCGACCAAGTTAACTGCCTCCTCGGGATCGATGACATACCTGTCGCTAGTGCAATATACGAATTTTTCCTCGACTTCAAAATACCGAGCTGCCTTCTCCCAGCAAACTTGAACGGCACTGCTCATGATGATGTTAGGGCGTGAACAATCTTTTCCTTCTGCCTTACGCTTCTTTTGCCAGCGCTTCTTCATAGCCAGAGTTCCAAGCATAATGGCTTCAGATGAGCCAACGCATGAGGTTCCCATTGCATGGTCAGTCTCGCCCGAGGTGGGAGCATTGAAAAGGCGTGCAATCATATTAACGCAACGGTTCTGGATCTCGGCGGACTGTGGGTATTCTTCATAGTCGATGAAATTCTTGCTGAACGACTCTGCCATAAGCTTCTCAGCTTCGTCTTCCTACATTTCGGTTCACACCAATTCCGTGTTAGTAATGTTTCTTTCTAACATTTACTTCCTTTTTGCTTGTTTTATTTATTGTTCATTTTTCACTTCCTCCCCACCGCCCTTTGGCAATGTGTAACTACTCCATAGATCATCATTTATGACGTCGGGTTACTTACCATGTAAGTTGTGACGAAGCTTGCCAAGCTACAAGCCAAACCAAGAGTTAGTTAACTTAGATCCACGGTTCCCATGAAGTCACCCACAGCCCTATCCCTGATAGAGAGGAAAAGCAAGGGTAGAAAAAATTGGGGGGCCCCCTCACTTTAGCATCGGATTGCCATCGAGACTCAATTCGTCCTTGATCATTCGATAGGCGACTTCCCGAGGCATTTCCTTCTCGGGCATCTCATGGGTGGGAAGATCCTCGGCAGCGAAGCGCGAGCCATACACACTGGAAAAGAAATCATGTTCCTGGGGCTCATCGAGCGGGATTGTGTCGACTCGTTTAACCATGCGCAAGGGGAGCGCGTCGGACTGCTTGCTAACAGCGGCGAGATGGACCATGGTTGTAGAATGAGTATGTACTAATGTATATAGATGTTGTTTATTTCGCTCTCAAATTTCCAAAGAAAGGCGAAAACGTCTTGTCTGCCTCTTTGGATATTCCTGTAATTCTTGGCCTTTTAAAACAGAGAGAGAAAGAGAACATAGCCAGAGAGGAGGACCAGGAAGAGCTGCCCTTTTTATGGCGTGACGATGGAGGGGCACCACCACCGCCACAAGGAGCTGAAGATGGCCCATGCGTAAACCGGACAATAGCTTAACTTGACTAACCAGGCCATCAAGCAATGACAAGCATCAGAGACTTGCAGGGAATGTGAATTAAGACACGATGAGGTGTCAAGTGGGGGAACGAGAAGCGAGGAGTTCGCCTTTGCCCCTCCTTCATTCACCTGCCAATCGTCAATGTTTAAAACCGACTTCCCAGTCCACACAATGCGCAAGCGGATGGGATGTGACGCCCATTGCTCCACCATCACTCGTTACTCTCTCTCACTAGTTCGTTAGCCTCGCCGGGCCCAGACGGCTGCAATCGCTTTTGCTTTTTCCATATTTTGTAATTGGGAAGACTAATTCAATTCAATCACACCATCATGCGATTCAAGTTCGCTTGCGACACGAGATGGGAATTGGGGATTGAGGAAAGGCATCAACACATTCCCCGTTGGATTGTCCACCTACGGGTATGAATGCATGTATCTAACTCAAGCTTCTGTCTGGGGATTGGCTTCAATAGTACATTATCGCGTTAGGCATTCCTAACAATAAATATGCAATTCACAAAAGCAATGACATTAGACTGCTTCCATCACCGACGGATGGCTACCCAGAATTGCGCCCAATATGCATTCCTCGACAATGCCTTGTCGTTAAAACCGTATGGTGCTTCCGCTTGACGAACCTTGCTGCCCGGTAAGCTAATATCCCCGCATCGCTGATCCGTATCCTGCAATTGAAAGCCAACGGCTTCAGAAAGGTCAATAATCTCATCCAACGATAGCTGAAGGAAGGGTGCAGAGCCGTAGAGAAGAGGGCCGAGGTTTATCCATATCCCTCCTAGTACCGTAGTTATGTTAGTTGATGTTGCTGCGTCTCTAACCTGCTACCACACGCCCGAGCTTACCTGGTTTCAGCAGTCGGTAGATGGTCTCAATGTACGTAAGAATGTTGCGTGCCGTGTCAATGAAAAAGAGAGTCACTATCGCATCAAATCGCCCACTATCACTCGGCTTGTTGAACGCTGTTATGAAATCACCTTCGACGAGAAGAATTGAAGAAAAGTCAACCGGCACATCAGGAAATGTGATTGCCCGGTGGAGTTCTGCCGTTGTCGGTTGATGAGACCACCAGTCGATGAAAGGGTGGATGGTAGAAGAATTAGCCAGCGATGCACCAGGCGATGTCAAGTAGCGGTAGGCCACGTTCATGTATGCCGACCATTCGTTGGCAGTAACTTCAAAATCTGCGCGCAAATAATTAATTCAGCTCCCTATATCGATCACGGTGGTTGAGTCGCAGGACAAAAGGAAAATCTTGCCTTTCAGACTCGCGATGTCATGCGCCAAACGTCCGAGACCCGAGCCCGGCACAAGGACTCGAATGGGAGCAGTGTCATTCCGCTTCGGATAATATTGTTCAAGAGTTGTAAGAATTTGAGGAAAGGCACTAATCCGTTCATGCTCGCCTTCTGGCGCCCAGTCCCGGACGTAATGTTTCAGAGCCTGCGAGACACTCACACGCTCGGCTGATTTTCCACTTGACTCCTCCTCGCGGATGAACTGTTGAAGTTCGGAAAACTCAATACCATAGAACTCAAGGGCATGGTCGACGATTTTCTGGGCTATTATGTCATTTGTCTTTATGAGGAGCTCTGTCCGTCGAATTTTGTCCTCGTAATTAACGGTCGACTCAACAAGCTAAGGTTTACACGGTTAGTGTCACCATCGTAGGCCAGGGCCTTATTTTGATGATAGGTTTAAACTGGAGTAAAATTCTGGGTCCTGTGTGCATATGGCATACCCGTCGCTGGTCCTTGGACACGTTTTTGTACCTGTCTTTGATGGCATTCAAGTCATTCATAGCAATCGTTCCATATCTGTAAAAGCCATGCAGAGCGGCAAGCAATCGATGTCGCGGATGATATTGGTTTAGTTGACCGTTGGGGCGACTCAATCGTTGGAGGAGTAGCTGTTTCTCTTGCTGTTGTCGTTCAAGAGTGCTAGAAGGAGCCGGATAAAACGTGGTCTAAAAGTCGGTGAACCTTGCCGTCAGTTCTAAAAAGGCTCACGTAAAATAGGGGTAAGCTGCGGTATTGTGTGCATCTACGCTATGTACCTAAGTTTGCAGGGTGTTAGCATGGACTTAATTCCGTGGATATATCGTGAAGCTAGGGGCCAGTTTAGCTTGCTACCTCTGTGACGACTTTTGAAACCTGGACCTGATCGTCCACCAATTGCCAGGTCTTTCTCCGACCAGGTATTAACACTGCCAGTAAGATAGTTGCAGCGATTGCTCCAATATGAAACCAGTACCGTGGGGGAATCATTGCTTGTATGCGTGATCAGCCGTTGCGTCTCTAGGAGCAACAGCGGCCGAAATACCCGTAACAGACAACAACAACAACAACAGAAGATGGCGAGGACGAGTATGGACTTGTTCTTATAAGACCTCCTTTCGCTCGCTCGGCAATTCATCCATAGAGACAGTTTAGCCCAGACTTAAGACGGGGTACCTTGGTGGTTGGAGCCGGGCCGGGCGTTCCAAACATTTCGACGCATCCCACGGCCAATATGTTAGGGTGAGAAATAACAACATGCAGTAAATTGGAATGAAGTAGCAGCAGCAGTAGCAGTAGTATGAAGCCAGCCGTTGCCTGTGATGAGCTAAACACGGAGTACTTGGTCGTTCAAAGCTCTCTTTATGTTGGGTAACGAGTTACACTAACTGGCTATCATGGGAGTTCATGTAGTAAGAGTATGGAGTGAGTTGTTAACTAACTAACTAGTAGTTCTCACTGTGCTTGTGGATAGTCTCATTCGTCCTATTGCATGATCAATCACCTTTCCCAAGGCGCATTCAGCTCCACGTTTCTTCCTGGGACTCCGTTTGGACACTTGGCTTCGACATCTCATTTGAGGAAAGGATGACACTAAGCTCTTAGAGCTGGGATGACTCGCATTAATCAGTCCTCTGGGCCTTGCCGCTATAGCGTTATTCGTCCGTAAAATTCGCTTAAATTACCGGAATCTGACCAGGAAAGCGTGCAATATTACGTGCTTACTAAGCGGAAACGCAAAGAAGCGAGAGGCCGCTGTGGCCTTCCGTCGGCGTCACGGTTCCGCTCATCCTCTATCGTCAAGTCCAATCTGATGCTGGGCTTCGAAAATGCTAGTTAATATTTATTAAGTGATTGCTCGTATGATTGGTTCGGTTTGTCATGAAGGAGCAAAAAAGAAAGGTAAAAAAATGAAGACAGCAATGAGCTACTCCCTACTATTTCCAGAGATAGTCAACTTGCAAAGAATTGCTCCAACTTCATATCATCAAAACCAATGCAATATTCTGGGAATCAAGAGTAGAATGGAAGAAGATATCATCGTCATCATCATCATGCTAACACTGCTGGTTGATTCGTCGTCGCATTCTGACCTGCCGTCGTCGTTCCCGTCTGCTGGCCGCCTGCCGGACCCCCTGATTCAACATCTCCTTCTCCTCCTCCTCCTCCTCCTCCACCACTACCACCACCGCTGGCTTCTGTTGGCTTCGACGACGCTCTTCTCAATAACCTGTTGAAGAACCCCCGATCCTGCTCCATCTTCGAATCTCGCCGCTCTGCAGGTCCTTGTTCAGTAGTGCCGTTACGGGTTCCATTCTGTTCTTCTAACTGACGTTTGACCGCCACTTTCTGCTGTCTCTTTTCTTCCTTTGCCCGATCCTTTTCTTCTCGTTGCCGTCGTTTCTCGCGAGCTTTGACCTCTTTTTCTGCCCGTCTTCTCTCTGCCCGGCTTGGTCTCTTTGGCCCTTCTGGTTCATGCGCTGGTGGTACCGCTTCACCCAGCTCGGCTCCTCCTGTTGTTGGTGCTACCGTCTCTTGGACAGGAGCCTGTGACTCGTCTTGTATTGGATGCTCGGCCGCCTCGTGGAATTCTTCTGGAGCTGCCTCTGGTTCTTCTTTGGTTTGGGATATTTTTCGTCCGGCTTCCATTTCTGCCTCCTCGTGGAATTGTCGTTGCATCACTACTGGCGTTTCGTGTGGCTGGACTGCTGTTGGCCCTGGTGGAACTATAATGGGTCCTCCGTTGGCCGCACGGAATTGTTCAGGCATCGCCGCTTCCCGTTCCATGCCTCCAGCAGGCTTCTCTTGGGGTGGCTGCCCTACTCCAGCCACCACACCCGCTCCTCCGTCCGCCTCTTTTCGAAGCCGCTGTGGTTTTTCGAGACGATCCGCCGCTTGTGTTCCGGGTACGACAATGGGGCCTGCTGCTCGAAATTGCTCCGGTAGCTGCTCAAGTTTTTCCTCGCGTACGTCCGGCTTTTCTGTAATAGGTGCCTTCGTTCCTGGCAGCCCATGCTGGCCCAATTCAGCCTCTGCCTGCAAAGCAGCACTTTCGCAGGCGAGTACCACCCTAGGTACTTCTTGGCTTTTGGGCTTCGACTGCTTTTCTATTGGTCCTTCTTGCCGTTTATGTGCCTCTGATACAGCGCGTTCTGCCTCAGCTTGTTGAACAGCAATTGAAAACACGGGTATAGTCTCCTTTGGTTGCGGTTGCATCTCGGTTCTTTCGTGGACAGGTGTAGCGACCCGTTCTTCTGGAAGCATGTACGGAATTTCTGTGGCATTTCCTATTATCACTCTCGCACTTCGTCGCGGCGAAGGATCTCGAGCCAGCGCGGCACGTTCCGCCTCTGTAGTGGTGATGATAGCTGGAGTCGACATTGTAGCTGGAATTTCCCACTCTTCCTCCTCATCGACCCCTGGGTTAGCTGGTAGAGCGGATGTCAATCCCTCGTCAACGATTTCGTCATTTTCCCATGGAACTCTATCATATTCCTCGTCGATGGCTCCTGTGGTTCCCACCTCTTCAACTTCGCCAATTGGTTGTTCTTGCACCACTTCTGGTGCAGCAGGTGTTGGCTGCTCCGGCATTCTCTTTGACGCCGTCTCTTTAGTACAATAGGCAGATGCGGCAGCTGCTACTGCAGCACTTTGTTGGTCGTGAACCCCAAGCGAACGATCCCGAGACGAACGTAAAGGTGGGGATACTCGTTGGTCACTAATAGCTGGTACGTATCTTGGACCAGATGTTGAACTAGATCTCCACCTCGTTGGGTGAGTTTCAGTAGCCGATCTCCTTACTGACAGAAGTTATTAGCTATACTTAGTCTGAAACTACGAATAGAACTGCAATTACGTACCTTCGGCTGGCGCTGCCCCGTTGACTTGAGTCGTACCCACAGCCATCGCGTCATAATAAATTTCATCTGAAGCTTGACGTCCAGGACTAGACATCACTTCGGGAGAACGCTCCTCCGTTATTGTCGGTCTCCGCTCATGTGCGCTTTGGCCACGGTTTTCGATATCTCGAACAGCAGTTCTTCCGGATCGAGCTTTGGAGAAGTGCGATCCTGGTCCGGTCATTAGTCTTCTTGGCCTATGCTTTGAAGTTCGATCGTGGCCGTTCATTTGGTCATCTTTGTGGCTAAACAAGTTTGAATCTTTAGTAACCCAATGGCAATAATAGCAATGGACGCTGAGCATACCCCACAGACCTAAATCTACGCATTTTGACAGATTCAAGGCGTTCTTTTTCCCCTCGAAAAAAGCCAGCGAACAATCTGGGAGAAAAAAATGGCTGATATGATCTGGACTGCAGTTGAAGAGAGGGAATCAGTTTCCTACATGGGTCTTGACGCAACTGCCATTATAAAGAAAAAACGGGTTCGTGGTAGCTTCGGAGATGGCAATTTGCTCCTCGTGGCATCGGAATCTCTGGAACGGTGAAGTCATGCATTGCCATGTTTCTTGCTGGGGTTCGGGGGCACATGTGGTCGTGACGAAAGTCAATCATATGCTACTTCCATGGGAATAGGTGAGTTTAGCATGACGGGATTGCCTTCCTGGGGACAATACAACTCCAATTCCCGTAATGGCACTGTCTTCAAGCCCCAAAAGGAGAATTTTGAATCAATCCGCCCAGTGGTCGGCGTTAAAACGCCATCAATCTTAGCTCATCATGCTTGGCTTTTGAACTTACGAGCCACAATATAACCAACACCAAATCCACCAATGTGGAGCGAGTTTGACCGCGCTCTCCCCCAGCTTCCCCAGGCCCGCGGGATAGGTGGGCCTTTGATGCGAGGATTTGCCGGGCCGATCTGGTGTTCAGCCGGTGCGATTTTTCCTTGGCAGGTTATCTAAGCCGGACAGCCAATCAGATAAGAGGAAACCCCGAGGGTTCTCAGAGTTTCAAAACGTCTCTATCAAAAGATAGTCTTTGTCTCACGTTTAACAAAATGCGTGCGAGGGCGGATTACCATCGTCATGATTGGTAGTTAATATAAAAAGAAATTTGGGGCACCGGTGTGTTGTGCACCATTAGACGGAAGAAGGCCTGGAACACCAGACTCCGAGCTCACCGACACCACCAAAATGAATAGGAAAGGGGAGGGAAGGAAAAGATGGAAAATAAGGAGTAATTTTTGTAAAGAAGTGAAGGAGGGTATCATTAAAAAGTTCTATATAGGTAAGTACAAATCTATTATGTGCTTTTCTAATCCCCCTTATAGGAAGGACCCGGTCGCGATTCGGATTTTTCTTTTTTTTTTTTCTTCTCATGCGGGCGATCGAACTCAGGTAGCATGTAGGCACCCGTTGGTTAGGGCAGCTTTGAATCGGACTCGGTAGCACCGACATCACCGTTTGCCGGCAAGTTTGCACAAGCGTGATTCGCCGAGTTGTTATCGTCCGGTGGATTCATGAGGGACCCGATGTCTGTCCGTCCGGGCTCGATGCCACCAAGGTCTAGCGGCACTTCCATTGGATATTGATCATTCTGATCCTCAATTTCCTTCGAGACACAGTCGCCTGCTCACGTTAGTTTCTGGCTGCGAAGACAAGTGGTTTTCATCTGTGATCTCAACTACCTACCCGCAAATTGGGATCCAACGTCCTGAAGGTTAATGCTCGATGCTTGCTGAATTCCATTTGCATCGTTCGTGTCAGGGGACGTGCTCCTGGGTGAATGTTGACTGCGTGGTAGTGTTAACAAGAACGCGCTGTGACTATACCCCCAATTAGGGACGCACCTTGCACAACTCCTGGCCGAAACCGAACCGGAGGATATTGTAGCGACGATAGACCAGTTGTCGTCGTTCGAATTTTCTTCGGCGGGATATTCGATACCCATTTTGAATAATTATTGTTAACTGGATTCGAGGACAGTTTTGGAGGCAGATATGAACCCGAGGGCGAGAAGAAACTTATCTCAGGAAGCGAATGAGAAAAGAAATAAAAAAAAAAATAAAAAAAAAAGTTGAGATCTGACTGGGTTTTATAGCGATTCCTGAGAACTTTCAAAACCCACATCCAAGCATTCCAACAGTTCCAACAGCCCAGATGATTGATTTTGTTTAGGGGAAAAAATCGTACTTAATGGGTTAGTGCGGTCCCAAATATTTTTTGACAGCTTTGAGGGCGTCAATTCAAAAAGGGCCACTTTGTGGCTGATCGGGAAATACACCGAGTTACAAGAATAAAACCAAACTTATTGCCCTTTCTGCGCTTGTCGGGCATTGAACAAGGGTTCTGGTGGGAAAGTGAAGTGTAATTCTCCAAGACATCGATAGGACATGTTCATAAAAAGGCGCACTAGTTGAGAAAGCTCTTGTCGACATCGAACAGAAGGGAGAGGTGTTTCCTCCAACAAAGCTATTATGAAACTTGGTAGCTTTTTCGTGGGTCGTTTTCCATTTGCAACTCATGAATATCCCCGAGAGCGCGCATCACACTTGAGGCGGGCAAACCGCCTTTGCATAGGTACACAGACCGACTTGTGAATTACTGTCTCGGATATTCGGGGCTGATATTGTGCATTTGACGTCTCTGGCGTCTAGACTCCTGCAACGATATTTCATACCTCTTGAGGACAGCTTCGGCAAATTACAACCTTTAGTCATTATGAGTATGGTGTTTTTTTTTTTTTTTCATTTTCGTTATCTACTTGTGAAGATGCTGATAAAATGGTATTGGATGTGAAAGCGGAGCGAGCGGATCATCCGTGAGAACAGACGAGAACTCAGGGGTTAGGTGAAAACTGACTTGAGATCCAACTTGAGGTGCGAAACGCAAAAGTACCGGCTCGTCGAAAGCTTACCCTGCGCTCCACGTGGGAGTCAGATTATTCTCGCTTATAATGAAGCAGATTCAATGTTGCGTGAAAGATTGATCTGTCAAAAAATAGCACTCGAAATGTTGAGCCACGGCTTTCAGCCAATCAGACAACCACTTCCTGTGTTGAATAATTATTGCACTTAAAAGAGCATGGCGGACTCTTTCACCCGTCATTGGCCGGTGACAACCCTGGTATAACACGCCGGCAGGGCCTTCTAAATTCGAGAGTCCGAGGACAGAGGCGGAGAGAATAGGAAAGAATAGCCAGGAGCGAAAAGGGGAAGCGGTGAGCATGGAACTCAATAAAGTTCTGATGCTTTTTTTTTTCCAATGTCTTTTCTCATGTTTTTTCTTTTTCTTTTTCGAAGGGTGGATAAGAAAAAGTAAAACCAAGGATACGAGCCCGCGAGCCAAAGTGCATTCTCTCGTGCGTCACATTTGTGTTGCTTTCAATAATGGCCACCCCCCCCCACCAAAAGCCTTGAACAGGGGGGCTTTGATGATTTCGGAGCCTTACAGGTCTTGGTGAAGTATTAGCTCCTTGATGATCAAGTCCAAGTCGCAAAAAGAGCTATGACGCTAAACCGGCCATTGGATTCAAGAGAAACCAACGAAATTACACCCTCTTTTCTATACCCTTCCAACAGTTTCCAGCTCCAAAACCCCTGGGTTTCTAGCTGAGAATGGATTAGCAAGTAGCTTCCCATACGACCGGGCTCATGCTAAACAGATCACCACAAAAAGTTTACTCACAAATACGATGTGACGGTTAGCCGGCGGCCGAAACTGGCGCCTCTCGCTGCCATTTTTCGAAGCCAGCTAACCGCTAAGACACCGATCGTCATTGACTTTGTTTTGGGTTCCCCCTTTAACCCCTCTCAACATCGTGGAACTGGAGAAATGTTCGGAAAGCGGCAAAGGCGCCTTGGTTAGTGGTTCCGAACGCCTTCCTCCAGGAAACCTTTGCCAAACCCTTGGGAATTGCGGAGCGGTGACGTTGGATTACTCTGTTGGATCGTTGTTTCCAGAAGGCCGCCCACTATTGGAGGGCTGACCTCGTGCAAGGGTCAAAAAGGGGAAAAATTATATCCATTTGCAAAAGGGGACGAACAAAGCAAAAGATTATTCTTCATGTGTAATTGTTAGATCAAGGACCTCTATCCGGCCCCGACCCTTAGTCTCACTACCAACAAATTCACTAAGACCCTTGAACGCTCCCGGCTCGGCAAATCCAACCAACTCCCATTCTTCATTTCCCAGCATTTCTTGACTCTCCACTTCTTCAAAAAAGCTCATGATGTGATCCTTAACCGTTCCTGTCGCCAACTCACTCCGTGTAGATGACACATTCGCGCCGCCCTCATCTCCCTTCTTTGCTTTTTTTTTACCCTTACCCTTTTGAGCTCCGCCACCACCATCACTTCCAATAGTTCCTGTCGATCTTGCTGCTTGTTTCAACACTGAGGTGGGACATGTAATTCTGAGCCTCATTCGCGCTCTCATGACAGGAATGGGCTGCCACGCAATGAGGGCTTTCATGGCCTCCAAGGCTTGGCTTTTGGCCGATTTACTTGTAACGACGCCTGTCCACGTCGGCTTCTTCCGTTGAAACGTCGAGTCCTCCAAAGAGGGTGGTGGGGGTGGAGTGCTTGTTTCACTCCTTGATGGAGTCTCTGCAGGCGTATCACCCGCACTCTTGGGTTTCCCGCCCGACTGTTGCTGCTGCCCGCTGGCGGCGCTCAATTGGTCCAGGGCTTTGCTTATCATTCCTGTCGTATACACGCGCTTCGTTACGGGATCAACCAATCGCGCACTGACAATGTCCAGCACTTCCCTCTCCACTCGTTCCAGTAATTCTTTTCGCTCTCGTTCTCCTACTTGCACTTCGCCTTTTTTCAGGATCTCCTGCACGATCTCTTCACGCCTCGCATTAGCGCCGAAGGCTTTGATGAGTTCCATTGTGGGGGCGGTTTGGGCTTTGGAGACCGAGAGGAAAACAGTGGGTACTTGGAGAACATTGTCAAGGTCCGTTTCGGCGCCGGACCGGTATTCTAGAAGTTTATTCTTGTAGCAAGCAAGTTCAAAACGCTTCTTGCCTGGAGTGGCAGGGGTTAGTATTATGCAAAAAATCTGTGGTTCGCGCGAACCCAAAAAAAAGAAAAGAAAAACATAGAAGGTGTGAGGGGACTCGGGGAGCCCGCTATGCAGGACGGAAATTATATGTACCTTTTCTTAGACGCACAATGGATACATTTGTGAACTTTATTTGATTTGAGGGCTGGTTGATCCCAACGGGCATTGTGACGGGCTTGACTGGAAGCGGGGTGGGGTAATGATTCGAAAGAGATGTTGGGAGGAAAGGCGTGAAAAATATCGAATAAACAGGAGGCTCAAAAGTATCTAGTAAGACAAATGCAAGAGACCATACTATTCTATGTTTCTGCTCAGGTCGTCAGTCGTTTGATCGATCATCACAACAATTTGCTGGCGGATTGTTTTCCTTTTACGATCATTTGTCTGATAAGGTGGTCATCGATAGCAAGGATGACTAATTGTGACTGGGCGGAATAATTGAATTCCATCTCCGCACCGAAAATTACGCTTGGATTCCCCGGACAGTACTCGTCGAACCACGCTTTGACGGTAACGAAGCTGTATCTTAGATGGTCCGGAACAAATTAGATTCGAATACTGCGGGTTTGTGACGAAATGGCACTCCGTACCGTCTTCGAATGACCGGGCGATCTTCCCCGTTGACGACACAAGGTACCACACTAGGCTAAATACAGTAACGCGGCCTCGGAATTGCTGTCATGCCGGTATTCATTGCGTAATGGCAGCCAACCTGCTCAAACCCCAACCTCTTCACTCGTTCTCTCTCGTTCTCTCTCTCTCTTCACCGCTTATCTTCAACCTCACTTGCATCCTTCATTCTTCCATCACTCTTTGGAGCCAGGAGATCCACAGCTGGTCTCTTAAATATCCCTATTGCTGTGTGCTGGGGTGACTTTGCCCAGAACACTCGTTGACATCACCTCAACACTCCAAAACGGTGGAGAACGCTCCGCTCGGCAACGTCATTTCAGTTCACCAGCCTAATCAACCTCCCATCTCAATCGTCCCTTTCCTAATCCAATTCCTGCACAATACCCAGGCGGGTACATTCTACCGTCACCTGCAGCGTCATGAAAGCCCTCACAACGACTTTGCTGATCGGTTCAGCTCTGGCTGCTGTGCCACGGCAGCAACCTCTCCAAATCCAAATCCAAGATGAAGACAGCCCTTGGGCTAAGCCGCTAGAAACCCTCAAGGACACCATCAAGACTCTGGGTGGCGAAGCAAAGCATGCGTGGAGTGAACTTGCCTCTGCATTTCCTGATGCTCTCAATGAATACACTCTCTTTTCTGCCCCAAAAAAACATACTCGCCGACCAGATTCAGACTGGGATCACATCGTCCGCGGATCTGATGTCCAGGGCATCTGGGTAGAGGGCGCCAACGGCGAGAAGCATCGCGAAGTTGATGGTAAACTAGAAAAATACGATTTGAGGGTCAAGGCCGTTGACCCGTCTAAGCTTGGAATCGATAGCACAAAGCAGTACAGCGGTTATCTCGATGATAATGAAAACGATAAGCATTTGTTCTACTGTAAGTTGCAATCAAGCACATACCAAATTTACTGTGGAACATAACTAATGCATATTCTCAAAAGGGTTCTTCGAGTCTCGTAATGATCCCAAGAATGACCCCGTGGTTCTCTGGTTGAATGGTGGTCCTGGCTGTTCGTCATTAACCGGCTTATTCTTGGAGCTCGGGCCTGCTAGCATTGACGAGAAGCTCCAAGTCGTGCATAACCCCTACTCTTGGAATTCAAACGCCTCTGTCATCTTCTTGGACCAACCAGTGAACGTTGGCTTCTCGTACAGCGGTAGCTCCGTCAGTGATACGATTGCCGCAGGGAAAGATGTCTACGCTCTACTTACTCTTTTCTTCAAACAATTCCCACAATACGCCAAGCAGGATTTCCACGTCGCCGGTGAATCTTATGCTGGACATTACATTCCCGTCTTCGCGTCTGAAATCCTCTCACACAAGAACCGGAATATCAACCTCAAGTCTGTGCTCATTGGAAACGGTTTGACCGACCCTCTCACTCAATACCCGCACTACAGACCTATGGCTTGTGGTGATGGTGGCTATCCAGCTGTTCTAGACGAGTCCACCTGCCGATCCATGGATAATGCTCTCCCTCGCTGCTTGTCCATGATTGAGTCCTGTTACAGCAGCGAGAGTGCGTGGGTATGCGTTCCAGCCTCTATCTACTGCAACAACGCAATGATTGGCCCCTACCAGCGAACAGGCATGAATCCATATGATGTGCGTGCAAAATGCGAAGATAGCGGTTCACTCTGCTATACCCAACTCGGTTATATCACACAATGGCTCAATCAAAAGTCTGTCATGGATACCCTCGGCGTTGAAGTAAGCAGCTACGATTCCTGTAACATGGATATCAACCGTAATTTCCTCTTCCACGGTGACTGGATGAAACCATTCCACCGTGTCGTCCCTGGACTTATTGACCAGATTCGCGTCCTTATTTACGCCGGTGATGCGGACTTTATTTGCAACTGGCTTGGAAACCAGGCTTGGGCCGAAGCACTTGAATGGAGCGGCCGTGAGAAATTTGCCAGCGCCCAGTTGAAGGATCTCACTATTGTGGACAACAAGAGCAAGGGAAAGGCTATTGGCCAAGTCAAGTCCCATGATAACTTTACCTTCATGCGTCTCTATGGTGGTGGACATATGGTACCGCTTGACCAACCCGAGGCGAGTCTTGAATTCTTCAACCGCTGGCTGGGAGGTGAATGGTGAGCGTATGTGATGTTATACTTCCCTTGCTCTTTCCTTTGGCGTATAGATATAGTGTAGATACATACATTGTGCTTTGGTTTCGAATTTCTACATTAGACAGTGAGTCTGTCTCAAGAGGTTTTTGAGAGGGCCTTCTTTCACCGTTTACATGGGCAGTTTCGTGCTTTAGGTTGTCGGCGATAGGATATCGATTGTTAACTATATTCATTGTAGCATTGTGTTCTTAGCCTCAAATATCACCGAGAAACTCCACCCACAATCAACGAGCCGGGCGGTATCAAGTGATTTACTGTAGTACAAACGACGCCGCCTTGCAACACACTTAAAATAACCGCCGAGTGGAATACTTGTGATAATACATACTTTCCGAAGTGTTGCTGATTGATGTAAATCAGACCCAAGACCAGCTCTATTTGAAATGAGAAAGTAGCAAGGTCATTTAATTTTGTTCATTTCGGTTCTTTTTCATTCTCACTACGCAGGGTCCATCATAGTATAGAACATAAAAAAGAAAGTGGGTAAAAGGAAACTAGTTTCCGCTTCCTTTTCCCTCCCAGCGACGAGGGGAAAAAGATGAAACCGCACCAGCGATATGAAAGCCTGTCTCGCAAATTACCCACAATTCAACCCTGACGTAGCAGAAGGTGAAAAGAAGATTGTTCCATTCGCCCTATCCACATCCCCACACGTACCAAGGGAAACCAGTACGTACACCGGAATTTAGCAAAGGAAGCAAAAGATGATTGCGACGAGAGGATGCAAAAAAAAAAGCAGAAAAAAAAGGGGGAACCAAGATCATGCGCATTCGTTTATCCCTTCTTCTTGCTGACACCGACAGTGCGTCCTCTGCGGCCGGTGGTCTTGGTGTGCTGACCTCTGACACGGAGACCCCAATAGTGGCGAAGACCTCTGTGGGCACGGATCTTCTTCAAGCGCTCGAGATCTTCACGGAGCTTGGAGTCCATGTTGTTGGCGAGGACCTGAGAGTCCTTGCCGTCCGTGACGTCGCGCTGTCTGTTAAGGAACCACGTGGGGATCTTGTACTGGGTTGGGTTTTGGATGATGGTGACGATACGTTCGAGCTCTTCAGTGGTGATTTCACCAGCACTAGAATAGGAACAAAAAGAGTATATTAACAAGGATGTTCATTCCGCGTTTTTATTTTTCTGTCGGATTCCTTCTTTGAAACATAGTTGATCGGTTTTTCTTATTTTTTTTTTTTTGGGAGGGCGCTTGGGAAAAAGAAAAGTAGCGTACCGCTTGGTCAAATCGACATCGGCCTTCTTGCAGACCAAGTTGGAGTATCGGCGGCCGACACCCTTGATCTTGGTCAAGGCGTACATAATCTTCTGCTTGCCGTCGACATTGGTGTTCAAGAGACGTAAGATGAACTGAAAGTTCGTCTTCTCGCCGGACACGAGCGCTATATGGTTTCCCACACTGATGTTAGCTCATTTGCGCTTAAGGTTTCATCGCCACGGTCCAGCAAACGGGATACCGGGCTAAAGTAGGAATAAATAAGGACAACGTACACATGATGGGCGATATATGTGATGGATATCCGCCCAGGGGAGTTGTACAGGTCGGCGACGAGGGAATGCGAATTGACGAGGTTCAGAGGAGGTTCAAGGCAAGAGTTGAACTGGATTTGGCTGTGTGGGATCCAAAACACCCGCGCTAACCCTCTTGGGAATGGCGCTTCAGGGCTTTTCGCTACTGATAATTATGTAAGCAGAATCACTAAATGCGCTAGTCCAGGAACAGTCTAGTGCTCTATCAAAACGCGAAAAAATCACAATAAATCGGCGATGAGGGAAAGGGAGTGAGTGGATGCAGATATATCTCTATAACTTGTAGGCAGACTACAAAGAGATGCCTTCGTACGCTTTTAGGACGTTTAGGTAGCTGGTTAGCCCGTTCAACTGTCGCCTTAGCTCATCCCCTATTACAATAAAAGGCCTTTCCTACAAGTGGTGAAAAGAAAAAAATAAAAATACCAATCAAGCATGCAAAAAAGACTTGGACTGTCGGAGAATCGAACTCCGGACCACCCGCATACTCTTGCTATTCTAGTGGAACTAAGAGATTGCCATGCTAAGCGGGTATTATACCACTAAACCAACAGCCCATTACTTTTGACCGACACAAGGCTTTTATCACACTTCTCAACCGTTGCCCACGACAAAGAAGTAGACCTGCATTGAGAGTACACAAAATTTTCCAAGTTCAACCTCTTCGTATAGGGATTCCCGAGGGATCCATATCGTCGATATATATATATATATATATCTAAAACTCCATACTCCATTGAAAAAAGGCGGTGTCAATCCATCAACGCGAGAACCAGTAGAAAAAACAAGCAAAATGCAACAACCACATACAGGATCATTTTCCATATATACCAAATTAGTTTCGTTTCATTCATAGATCATCATCCAACAAATATTGGCCTTTATACAAGGCCATAAACGGGTGCTTTGACAATAACATTGCCCGCACCCTTGCTGCGAACCTCTACCGTGACAAAAGCGGCAAATCGAATGCGTGTCGTCTCGTCTTTATCCGTCTCCACGCGCTCCCTTCCATCTCGAAGCGCAGACGTGCCGGGCCGGCCGGAATCAGCCTGGCATTGGCTAGAGCTCGGGTGTGGCTTTTTAGGCATGAGTGAACCGAACACAGACTTTTTCCGCCCCTCCTTGGAGCTGTAGCCTGAATTTGCCGTGGAGGAACAAGACGTATCCTTCACACCATCTCCTTCAATTCCGTCTATAATCAATTCTTTCAGAGAGCTTTGGTCGCCTCGATCAGTTACAGCCGAGGACGGCTCAGAACTCTGCCGGCTCTCTGGCGAGAGATTCACTAGGGCAGGTAATGAGGGTTCAAGTTTCATATGCGAATCAGCTATTGGTGATCCGGGTAGAAAGTATTCCACAATCACGTCTCTGGACTCATGTGGTATGTTCGTGGCAATGCCAATTGCAAGCTCGACAATCATTGCCACTCCATTCTCTAGGCCTGGTGGCGCTGGCTCCTTAAGATTCATCTCCAGGCTGGCCGTCAGCTTTTCAACTAGGGTGGTGGTAAGATGCTCTCGATGGTCATCCGCAATCTTGCCCTGCAAGGCTTCTCCAAGGCCATCGAGAGTGGTTCGCCGCCACGTGGAAAGTTTCGCCAAGTGGTTTTCCTTATCTTCTTCAGAGGCAGCCTTGCCCATATTCCGAACATTACGCTCAATGACCTTTAACTGTCGGCTTAAGCCGGGCTCCAAACTTGGATGGAAGTACCTATCAAAGATTTCATCTACCAGCCATCTCGTAAGGCACGCGCGGCCAACGGCAGTCATTTCTTTAGTGCCAACAATATGGGCATTCTCGTTAACAACTCCTTGTAGCCATGGCGGTATGCTCTTCCAGTCCTTTCGAATATTAAAGGCAAGGTTGTTGATGGCACCATCTAGTCTACTGAAGCGTGTCGAATATTCGTTATCGTCAAGAATTGTCCGCGATGTAGACATTCGTTGATGCGCAACCGTGTTCTGCAGCTGTTGCACCTGTGCTTCTTTCTCAAAATAGTACCTTTTGACTTTAATATACTTGGTCTCTGCAAAATTGTTAGTGCGTGAAGTTTTCCCCATTGAAGCAATTGAACAAAACGGAGTTCAAACAACACGTACGGAGTTCCTCATGCTTCTGCACCAAAGCTTGTACATCGATATCACAAGTGTCTTCGCGGCCTTTTGAGGGAGGAGGGGGTGGGGTTTCCCGATCGGTATCACCAGAACCTGGATGGGGTACATTCCCTTTGAAGCTGGAACCGGGAGTTACGTTTGGAGGTTGAGGAGCTTGTTGCTGGGAATTCTGTCCCATCGGGTCCCCAAGCTGTCTCAAGCCTGTCTGCCTCTCCATTCCACCTTGCGTTGGGGTCGGGCCGGTAGGTGGTTGGAGAGACTGTCGAAAATGAGATTTATGTTGGTTAGACTCAAAGCCTTGATACTGAGGGTTAAGGGGGGAAGGGGGTCCAAATGATTGCTGGGATGGTGGCCTTGGAGTGAGATGAGGGTCCAGCTGCGGGGATTGACTGCGAGCACTTGATACCTGTTCTGCAAATGCTGGTGGTCCGCCCAACTGATAGTTTGCGCCCGGCTGCTGCAGGTGAGCTTGGTCAATTTGCAACTGGGGGTGGGGTGGCCCAGGAAGCTGGAAGTCCTCCTGATGGTGATGTTGTGCTGAGTATTGCCGCGGTGGATACAAGTCTTGGGAAAGTGGTTCGGTACTCACGCGTTGAATTCGAGGAGGGTCAAAGGGTTGGCCCTCGATGTTTGAGGAGGATCGGTTGTTCGTCGGAGGGTAAGGCGAGGGCGGTGCCTTTTTCGAGTGTAGAGGCATACGGTGCTCTTTAGGTTCTTCCTCTTTGGATTCTAATTCAGAGTCAAAAGGCTGGCCGTTTGGACAGTGCTGTTGAGGAAGTATCTGACCAGGGACCTTGCGTCTCACAGATATGCCGCGGCCAAGGACCTTGGAGCTTCGGAATGAAGATTCCTTGTCTTTGGTTTTGTCCTTGGACGTGAGTCCAAAAAGACCCTTTCTGAGCTTCCGTGGCTGGGATTCTACAAGAGGAGAGGGCTCTAAACTGTGTGGGGTATAGGAAGGCTCGGCCGAACTAAGGTCTGATGCGCTGCCCAAGCCTACAGTGGGAGAGGTAGGGACCAGATTTAGGGCAGGCCTATCCCTTTCTTGGCGAGAGGAGATTGTAGGTGAGTTTGGAAGTTCGTGACTGAAGCCGGACGCGGCGTGGGCGGGGTGAGTGTAATAGTTGTTCGCGTTGGCGTTGGCGTTGGCGTTGATGTTGTGGTTTCCGCCGTACTTCGGCGGTGGGTGGTCAATGGAATAAGAGTAAAGTGAGTGGTGGGTTGTATCTCCAGGAATCACCAATGAGTAGCGGACAGGTAGGCGGGGGTCAAGGTCTTGTTGTTCGCTACCGTTTTCGCCAGCTGCCTCGAATACGTCTGGAAGTGATGGCTGCGACTTGTTTTTATGGAAGTGGTGCATGAGGCTGGTTGGACGGGAGAGAAAGAGCAGAGAAGTGGTCTGTTCTTATTTCGGTTCCGCCTCACCTATCAGGGTTCTGTTATTAAGGCCCGATGGTCGGTTTCGACGGAGACAGAGAGAGAGAGCGACAGGGGGATCGCCGTCAAATCAACGCTGGGGACTTTTTAATTTTTGGCGGGGGTGATTCTCGCAATGTTCTAAATTGAAGCCGGGGGGTGGGGAGAGGTCAGCAGCTAAAACAGGATAGACCTGCAGGTAAGACGGAAGCAGAGCGTATAAGTCCGACTGATTCAGGGAAGAGAGATCTTGAAGGGAGGGGCAGCGGGATTAACTTGCCTATCATATAACAGTAGTAATTAATAGGACTGGGATGAAGATGGAGGGCGTAACATGATGAATTGCTTGACGGTGACGAATTAGCAGAGAGTTAGTTACAGGAGAGAGAGAGAGAGAAGAAGTGAACGGGGATCAGGGACAAGGAAGATCGAGATGAAGAGAAGAAAGAAAAGAAAAGAAAAAAAAGAAAGAAAGAAAGAAGAAAATAAAAAACGACGATCGCAGGAGAAGAAGAGAAGAAAGAGAGAGAGAGAGGAAGAGGGGAAGGGGAGTTTAAGCCTCACCTCTTCATCCACCAAAACATCGACTTCCAACTTCAACGAGAAACACAATCCATCATCTTCATCTTCATCTTCAATCTTCAATCTTCATCTCTATCTCTCTCTCTCTCTCCCTCGTTAAACTCCCGCAATTAAGCATCCCGGCCTCACTCCATCACCAAATTACAATCGATATTAACCCTACACCTTCCCTGCCGTGCTCGCTGCATATCATCCTGCATGTTCTTCTTTTAACCCCCAAATCCTTCTTTCTTTCGCCACCACACTCGTCCATTTTTCCTCTTTTACTTTGGAAGATATTATCTTTTATTGCCCTGCAATAAGCTGAGCCTACATCTCTGCTCCCACAAAAAACACGGATTAGTGCAGCTCCAAACTAAACGCGCCAGGACACGCAAACACCCCCTTAAACCCCCTCTATCCCATGGTTCCCGTCTCCATTGCCTTTCCAGCGCGCGCGGGGTCCGAACATCCTGCTGGCTCATACATCCATTGTTCCACGGAATTGAGCTGAGTTGAACGCAAAGAGGAAACGCTGCTGGTGTTCTCCACTCCCTTTCTCAGCCACCGCCCCCAACACGTACTTGGCTTCCGCCTAACAGAGCTTATCGGGACGAATAGGAAATGCCAACCAAACAACTGCAACCTTCCCCGAACTTTGATATCTATAGGGAATGCCCCAGTCATTACGGATAATACTTGGTTTTGTATGGTGGTTGTTGAAAATGGACATAACACTACGAGGCAATCACCTGGTCATATTTAACTACTTGATAGCCTCTACTTTTGTTTGTTGTTCCAAGGACGTTAAGTGCCAAATTGGACTTTTTACGCACATATCGGGGCCTAAGAATCATGCAAGGCAATTTGGTGCCTCCAACCAGGGTCGTCTCCAGCAGAGATTGCTTGGATAAAAAATCAAATTCAGCCGAAAAAGCGCCCCCAAAAATTCCTTAAGACACGAAGGAAGAATAAGTGTCATAACCATACGGAGTACGTCAATTATAGTCATTTGGTTGACCAAAATCAAAACCCTGCAACTCAGCTTTCACTCTAGATATTAGTCCTACAGAGGCTCTGTTCCCTAATATAATGCGTGCCACTAGCCACGTCTTAGCCATTGGCGTTGTTGCTATTGCTCCAATGCAGAAATGGAGGTGCGAAAGAACAGGCCGACATTGGGGTTTTCTTTTTTTTTTTTTTTTTCTTGCCGAGAATTATCACCACTGGATCCAGGCTTTAGCGGGCCTTTATTGCATGGAAAGAATATATGTTCTTGTTTTCCTGGGTGTCGCCCTATTTGCATCTGTCTTTATCCTCCTTCCTTTAAAACATCACCAGGTGATGGACTTAAGAAAACACCATTCTCCGTCAGTCGCGTCAATGACTCCACAGAATGGACCCGGCGCATCTGACCCTTGTTTTGTCTGGAGACTTCTAAATGTTGGTTGAGTATGGAGTATGGGCTACTTCATTCATCCCACCAGGATTATGTCTAGCAAACATTTTATATATATTAAGTCCACATCCTCCTAGAACCCCTAATTACATCATGCTACATGGGAATTCTGCAGCCAGTTGTAGCCTCCCACCAGTTCCTTGACTGTTTCCCATCTAGTCAATGCCTTTATTCTAGGCTAGGTATTACCTCCCCTGACCAAGCCAATTTGAGAGTTCAACCTGCGTTTGTCTTCCATTGATAATTTTCATCCAACAAGGTGTCGCAATTTCTCCTCCATACCTGCCGGATGATCTCAGCTTGTAGGGGATGTCTCGGTTTAATATCAGCCGGGAATTGCTTCAAGCGAACAATCGTACCAGGCCGCAGATCCTTACGATTGATGGGAATCTTATTTCCGTGTTGGTCCCGGGCTTGGGAAGTGTTGAACGCCCAAAGCCATCGCGAAATTACAATAAACAAACTCTTCTCTGCCAAGTACTTTCCCGGGCAAAATCGTCTCCCTGCACCAAA
Source organism: Amauroascus verrucosus (assembly GCA_001430935.1). Classification (NCBI taxonomy): domain Eukaryota; kingdom Fungi; phylum Ascomycota; class Eurotiomycetes; order Onygenales; family Onygenaceae; genus Amauroascus; species Amauroascus verrucosus. The sequence continues at coordinate 121,568 of LJPJ01001801.1, forward strand.
GGAGAAAAGCAGTTGATTCTCTCCATGAGCAGCTTCGATCCTCCCGTCCCAGCGTTCCGGTCGAAAAATATCAGGTTCTGGGTACAATTCTGGGTCGTTGTGTATTGCATATGTATTGAGGATTAGCCCGGTTCCCTCGGGGAAGTCATACTTTCCCCATTGAACAGAACCGCTGGTGACCCTGGGGATACAAAGGGGAAGTGCAGTTATCCATCGTTGTGCTCTAGAGACCCGATAACATTAGCCAGGGCCTTGTGCAACAAGATCTTATACTAAATTCTTACTCGAGAATCAGCTGTTGGAGATATGGAAGGTTTTTGACGTCCTCGTCCCGCGGAAGCCTATTCGGCCCCACAACTTGATCAATCTCTAAAAGAAAACGTCAACCAAGTAGCATAGCGAGATCATGACTGAAGCACACCTTCTTGCGCTTTGCGTTGAACATCGGGGAAGAGGCATAAGGCAGCAATGCAACTAGTCAAGGTTGAAATAACTGTATCTGTTGATGCACTCCACAAATGTTGGCCAATTTCGGCGCCCTCTATTTCAGAAACACCTTCCCAGCCCTCTTGAAGTCTTTCTTGGATGGTTCGGTTGAACGATGGTAACCTTGTTCCCTCTTGTACCTTTCGTTTGACCTCGGAGTAATTTCTCCAAATATAGTGCCTATGCTTTTTCGCAATTTTACGTGCATCTCGATAACCGGGCAGCAGCCACGTGGGCAATCTCAATAAGGCCGGCCAGAAACCAAGCAAATCGCTTAGGAAGCTTTCCCTTGACATATCATATAGGTCGTCAATCGTCTCCTGCACCATTGGGTCTTTAGACGTTGTGATCCTATATCCGTTCACCATCACCAACCCGACGCTGTTGGCAAACCTTTCGAGGTGATTATACCAGTTGAGCGAATTGCTCAGTGTGTCAAAAAGCAGCTGTTCACTCTCTAACTCCTGATAAGGAGCATAAATTTTTGCAACACTCGGGCTCAAGACGGCCTGCCACATTTTCCGGGCGTTTACCCATTTCGGTCCGTTCATCAGGCTAGGATAGTACCCATCACGCAAAAGCATCATATAATGGAAGGGAGGCCGGTCCTGCGCATAGGCTCCCTGCTTCACGAAAAGATCTCGGGCTTCTCCAAGTCCATTAACTATAACCTGTGGCACGTCCCCTTGCATGGCAGTGTACACTGGGCCATATGTGGATGCCCATTCGGCATATTGGTATTGTGGGAATAGGGGATCGCACTAGATATGGAATCAGCAAGAATAATCTATATTATTATCCGGCTGTAGTCGAACCTGCTTCAGATTACCCCATATCGCCTGGGTGCGTGGGCCTGGGGGAAGATGGGAGGGGCGGCGGCCAATCTTCAACGACCGATAGATCAGGTAGCTCAAGGTAGCAGACAAAATAATACCCCCAAGTGAGTCAGTTGGAGATATAATTATGCTGTGTCTCCACGTCATAACTGTTGTGGTTAAAACAGTAGGTCTTTAAGCCGAAAGCGAGCAGAATACATGCGAATTCAGCGCGAGGAGGTCTACCGATGTTGGCTTTATATAGTGGCATTAGCACTAGCAAGGCGCCTCACCCGCCTCTTACTCCTTAAAGCATTATGCTTAAGCGCAGCAGGCAGGCCCATCTGAAATGCATTTCCTGATCTTCACGTCGGGCTACAACCCGACCAATCCAACTCGACGGGAGAGACCCAACAAAAGCACCCTTCAATTTACCAAGAAGTGACTCGATGAACACACCGCTAGCCTTAACTGTGCCGGTCTCGACGGTATGGTGCAGTTAGCAAGTGAATATGTGGAGGCGTTTCCTCATGGTCAACTTCCGGAATCATAAGTCTCATTCATACTATCCATCGTCATCTGAAATTAGCTATCCTAATTATCATCAGTAGAACCAGGCCGCCGCGTTTGGATTTGGCCTGTCTTACGTGGTCGCTGTATGTGCGACATGCATCACTTGCATCACAGGCTCATGAACTCACAAAGGCCTATTGGACGTCATACATCGTCGATCGTTGAAGGGATCTCTGTTGATTGGTCTCTCATACTCATATTGTCTGTACATACAGCTAGTTAATATGATGATGTACGGACCAGCGGGTGATTTTCTGCGGGTTATGCCTAACTGGGCATCTCCCAGACAGCTAAATAGTTGCATAGTATCCTTCTTACGTAGTTCCGCGCAATACATTGTGATGCTATCTCGGGTTTGGCTTGGTGCAGTAGCCTCCAGAAATGAGCAACTCCTTTCATCCAGAGTATTTTCTTTTCCAACTCGTTGATTGGGTAAAGCTAGGTATATAATGCCAGCCTCGCGTTTCCAGTTTTTGCTTGTTGCATGGGATGATCGGTCGTAGTTCATACGTATTAGCAACTAACTGGTAGATCACACCTGATAAGTGAGCGAGCATCTTGCTCTTATTCCGTTAACGAGAAACCGAACAAAAAAGAGAGAGAAGAAAACATTCCCTAACGAATATAAAAGTGCATTTCCAGCTTCGAATATCCCATAGGAAATTTCAGTGAATGGTGCTCTCCGGGATTAGGATCCCCTGTCCGTCTTCAACTGACCTCAGTGATACGCTCAAATGGGATTGTCCCTTGCATTGATACGGAACACAATAGTTTGAAGACCCGAGCCCGTGGAGGCAATAGGATAGTTTGAACACTTTGGGAAATTGATTTTTCATCGTCCAATTTCAAGCTCAAGGCCGATAACAAAGTTGCAATCAGGATTGTCACCAGTATCACGATATCCCGCAAAGGCTTTGCGCCTAATTTACTAACCGCACTACTAAAGCAAGAGGGAGAACAGGCAGATGTTGATGCAAACCTGCAGATATGGCCAGCAGAGATTTGCATGCATTAATGACCACCAATGTCCTTGCATTGGAATTTAGATGGAGAACCTCTACCACGGCGATGCTGGAGTTGTTAAGGGAGTGCCGCTATAAAAAATGCATCTTCAATATATTTATCATTCGCCTTGATGCTGAGAAGCAAAAAATTGTTCTTGTTCGCTATGAAACCTAGACTGTGAGTTGGTGCAACTTCATCCTACAAACATAGCGTTAGACGACAGAGTGAATGCCGTACAGTATATGGACAAACAGAAAGAGAGAGAAGATCGGTTTCCCGTCTTGAATTAGGTATAGGTACCCATTTTTCTCATATAAGGACATCCTCGTTCCATGTTGGAATTTTGTCTGGAGTTAAAAAACTCAAAACATTAGGACTAACGGCGTGTCATGGTTCCCTGAGGCTGCGACATAACCTCATCACCGTCCACTAACTCGTATTCAGTAACAGATGTGCCTCCCTTTCCCCTCTCGAGGAAGCCGAAAACAGTGCGTGGCCGCGCCATGCCAATAATGGCAACAAGCAAGAATGCCACCCATATGAGCCAAATCCAGAATGAAAGCCCTGCAATATAAAGGCCCCTGGAAAGAAATTAGTTCAATATCAAAGGTGATATCAAGGTAAATGCCTACAGTGCGATATTTAGCCAGCCGGTTATCAGGAGAGCTCGCCCAAAATATATATGACCATAGGTGACAGATGTCCTCCGTTTTAGTTTCAGAAAGGCTAAATGATGCCAATACCCGATGCTAGGTTGCACCAATATGGAAACTAGCAAGAGCATACCGATTAACTTGTGCGTTCCATGTGCATCTCCGAACTGCCCACAATAATTAGTGAGAGTCTCCCAAAAGGGGGTGTGGGACGAGACGGAAACCTGCCTGGACCAGTTTCTTGGAAATTATAAGGGCGATACTCATTCCACTCAAAGCTCCAAGAGCAGCAACTGCCTGGACAACCCAGTGGCGGAAAAATGCGGATTCACCCCCTTGCCGAATGATCGCCACGCCAAGCGGCATGATTAACGTAAAGATAACGGCTAGAACAAAGCCATGGACTTGAAACAAGAAATGGCGGATACTCGCAGAGTTTGATTGCGGATCTTCAGGACGGGCAGCGTCTCGATCAATCTCGAGCATTTTCAAGTCAGTCTTGGGGGAGGAAGTGCTGCGTGCATTGGTCATGTCCAAGTAAAATCCACCTAATGCTGCATTGTCAGGAGGTGTTCAATCGCTGCCTGTTTTTGCTCGGAGCTCACCGTGCCCGTGATGCCCATGGAACTCCAAGCGATGGTCCGCATCCACCGTTTGTATGACCTGAGAGGTGTGCATTGCCCATATCCACGGTTGGCGGTCTGCATTCACTTCAATCTTTTTCCTCCCAGGCCCACTACTGTCGCATGCGTAACAAACGACGTGGACACTATGATAATGGCCATCCACTGCCGTCTGTATCACCTCAAAAGGCGGGAGTCCAGCATTTGTTTCGGGAGCGAGATGTCCGCTGTTTCAATCCACATGTCTAAGCAAATGGCTCTTTTCCTTGGTTTCTTCGTTCACCAGGGATGTTTATCTCGATGTCTTTGTGCTTACCGTGAAGTCCTCAAGCTCACCGTCACATCTTTCAAAACCGATTAGATTAGATTAGTCCCATGTAGTTGTTGTTTATGCTCGATGCAGGTTTCAATCAAAACATACCGCTCTTACGTTTGCCGGGGTAAAAGACAAACATTAGAGACTCGTCCATGACGGTCCCCGTGCCAATCCCGGCCCATCCACGGCGGTCTGTGAATTTTGACGATAGGTGCAAGTAGATATCGTCGCTGCGAGTCGTTTGATTTCGATGATATGTCAATGCAACGCAGAGATCAATGGAGTTCTGGTCATCGATCTTGCAGAACTGGGTTTTGGCTGCCCTGCTGCCGCAAACAAGACAAGACAGAATTGAGATGCATAGGAACAAAGGCCAGTTTCTCCATGGTGGGATCATTCTCTCCTAAGTTCCGGGTCTTCTGCTTGGGATTTTGGGGGAAATAGCATCCAGAAGGAAGACATCCGGCGGGAGAGAAATGTTTCTGCACAAACGTCGATTATTAAAAGCCGGCCTTCCTTCAAATCTGCCAAGACGTTGCAGGTCGTGTTTTACGAGGACGGAGTCATGCACATTGATCACTTCTATCCTGTTGTTTCTCTCGTCTAAATCGTCCTCGTAAAGAAGGGAATTAATTGGCTTTGGCGATGTGTTTGGTCGAGGATGCTTAAGGGTTCAAACTAACTAGCGAGCCTAGCTATCTACGCAAAAAGGACTCTCTGGAAACCACGGTTGTGGATAACCACAAGGATGCAAGCGTTGGTTAAACTAGTTACCCGTCATGAACAAACGCCTCGAAAGCCTCATTTCAGCAGGGATCGCTGGCCTCAACAGCCACACTTGTGAGGAATTTTCAACGGCGACAGCATCCCAGGCCATATTTTCCACATTACAATCCCACGGACAATGCACCAATAGGCGCCCTATACCGCCAGTGGCAACACCTCCGCCCTGCATATATTTCTATTTACCTCACTTGTACGTTGTTCAAAGACCCGTTTGTCGAACGAAGAATTCAAGAGCAAAGTAGTAGAACACTCAACCGTGAGAAAACAAAGTCCGATGCCAACCAATATTCTTGCAAAGGAAAAGCGTGGAAGAGGCTTATTTGCGAAAGAAGGTCATGCGCCACAGTGATACAACATCCATGTAGTAGAACCAAGGAAAGACATTCCGGGCTGCAAACGCTATCAACCGCTTTCTCGACCTAGTTATGACAGACACACATGCCACTCATGGCCATTGGACCTCGATTCAAGGACAGAGAGTGCCACAATAATGCCCTTGATTCCACCCCCAGCCATTGCTTAGATTATAAAGTGTTAGCTGTTTCAACCGTCGTCAAAACCTATAGATTCTATCGAGGCACCCACCCCGCTGATAACTCACGACTGCTGAAGAAGCGAGGTAAAAACTTTTACAGGAAACGGAACCCGCTAATCTTGGTGCTAATTCGACAAACTAAACGGTCATGAGGAGCTGCTTCAGAGAAGGTGCGATATCAACACAAGCTCGGTTGCTGATCGTTATTGCGATTTCATTTTCTTTTGTGTTGTCTGAACTGGCTGTCGGGTTCACGACGCAATCTCTTGCACTGGTTGCAGACGCATTTCACTACACTGGGGATATATTGTCCTTTGTAGTAGCGCTGTTCGCCGAAAGGGTAACTGAGCCCTTTTATCCACAATCCCCAAGTAGACGACGAATTTTTCTATTTTGTGTTCTCATTTCCTTTTTTTCCTCCTTTTTTCTTGGGGAACGCTGATAATTGTGTTCGCTAGTATTCGACATGCCCAGAGAAAAATAGCAAAGGGAGCTATGACCGCCTCCCTATTCTCGCAGCCTTCTTCAACAGCGTGTTTTTAGTGGCGCTCGGACTCGGAATATTTCTGCAGGGTATTGAGAGATTCATTCATTTACAAGGTGCCTCCTCACCACTGCAATTTGAAATATAATCAAACCAACGCTGATGGTACCTCTAGAAATAACCAACCCCAAATTGGTCTTTATGATGGGGTGCATCGGGCTGCTTTTGAATATTATCTCCGTCTTTGTGATGGGTCTGCACGGCCATGGCCACCATCATCATCACCATCATAGCCATCCTGAGCGATTTGAGTGTGACGGGGAACGCATTGGTCCGGAGCCAGACATTGGAGGGCCACGGAAACAACCGAAATCTGGCACAAACCTTTCCATCAAAGCTGTACTCCTGCACATTGCCGCCGATGCGCTGAATAACCTTGCTGTGATAATCTCAGCGGTCATAATGTGGAAGGTTCCGTCCAAGCATTCGGACCCGGCGCAGTCGCATACGCACGAGCCCAAGTTCTATGTTGATCCGGCATGTACAGTATTCATAGCTGTGCTCATAATGGTCACCACATGCCCGCTTGTTGTCCGATCTGGAAGGGAATTGTGTGGTATTTCGGAAGACGGTCCGTTGTCGATGGCCTTGGAAGAACGGGAATCACAGCTGTTGAAGTGAAGAGCGTGGAAAGTTATGCGTTGAAGTGTTGGAAGATGGAGTGTGTGGAGAATACCTTGAAGCGTCATCGATCAGTTTGTTTAAATGTAAAACCTACCATCTGTATTCCTAGAAGTTCTCTGGTATTGACATTGATATACAATTGAAAGGGAGATGTTAGGAGACTAGAGGATTCCATACCATCCAGTGGCCGTTCACACTAGAAGATGCTCTCTCTTGGAGTGGCATAAGACGCAACGAGGTCAAAGAGCGAAATGACACAACAGTCGATGGATTGCTTGGCACCACCCACATGACAGTGTCAACCCTAAAATCATATAATAGTCATCGCATCTTCTTCTTCTTTCTCATACTTCTTCCAGCCCTTTATCCTCACAAGTCACCATGCTCCCCAAACTCCCTAGACGCGCACCAATTCCATTCGCCCAACAACCACTATACTCCTTCCACCGCCTCCTCCGTCGCCGCCGCCGTTATTATGCCCAGCTCCTCGCAAACCCTTCACGTCCCAATTCCCTTTTCCGTCCTCAATTGCGTCCACACTCCTCTCCCACAATCTTCAACCGACATTACCACCTCCCTCCCGCTCTCATCCCACCGCTCGTCTTCACAGGCCTCTTTCTCACCCTCTGGGTCTACAAATGCATCATGATGATCATCTTCCAGAATCGAATCATTTACATGCCTTCGATGCCACCGGGGGCCAGAAGGGAGAAGATTGAGGATTATCTGGGTATGTGCGGTGGCGTGCGATGGGTGGAAAGGAGGATTCGGACGGAGGACGGGGTGGAGTTGGGGTTATGTGAGAGTGTGGGTGTGAGTGGGAAGAAGAAAAAGGATGGTGATGGAGAAGAGAGGAAGCATGTGGTTGTTTTGTATTTCCAGGGGTTAGTTAAAGAAATTGAGATATTACTGTTGAATTTATTGGAGTCCTATTGTATCTTGCTTTTCATTTTATTTCTTGATTGTAAAATGCTAAGAGTTTTCGATTCCTTTGGATCGCTATTGTAGTAATGCATCGTCCCTTCCTCCACGCCTACCGCTTCTATCAGGTATACTTGGGGATCTTGAGCGAACTCCTAATCCACGGGCGAAATATACCATTGTCGCCCTGTCGTACCGCGGCTATTGGACTTCCCGCGGGCGAGCATCGCAAAGGGGAATAGAACTAGACGCACTGGCAGCCTTGAATTGGATTCGGGATGAATACTTCAAAGATATCGATGATTCTTTTGATGCGATCCCCAACGAAACACATCGTAAAGATATCCTCGTCCTTTGGGGACAAAGTATCGGTGCCGGGGTAGCCACAGGGCTTGCCGCCCAGCAAACCGAACACCAGTCCTCCAAAAACAATAAGACACGCATCCAGGGACTCATACTCGAAACCCCCTTTCTCAGTGTACAAAGCATGCTTATAGCCCTCTACCCACAGCGTTGGCTCCCATATAGATATTTATGGCCATTCCTGCGTAATTGGTGGGACTCAGAAGCTGCGCTGAAAAGAATCAGCGCTTCTCTCAAGAAAAGAGCAAAAGAAGGGACCGAGCTTGGGGAGGAAGGAGGCGGATCGCAGAAAATGCGGGTCTTGATTGTATCCGCTGCGAACGACGAACTCGTTCCAGCGCAGCAGGCCGACAGGCTGGAAGAGATTTGCGTTGAGTCGGGGTTGGAGGTGCAAAGGCAGAGGGTGGCAGGAGCACTCCATACCGATGCAACAATTCGAGCAGAAGGTCGAAATGCGGTGGTGAAGTTTTTAAAAGGGGTTGGCGTTGAATGACGGGTTGATCCATTGGTTTTCACTAACTCGCTTCTTGGAAACCGCCCCTAACCCGCCTCGATACCACTGCTGGCAGGGATCCTGTCGTTGGAATCATAAATCAAAACGCACCAAATATAACGCCAAGCGTTGGGTTGAATTAACAAGACCCCAAGCAAACAATTTGCTTTTCTTTTGAGCAACTTAAGGGTTAGCCGCTGACCATGTGCATTGCTTTCGTGAGTTAACATCAAACCTTCTTCCACAATGGGGGCCGGGCCGTCGCGAATGTTTAAATCTTCCCTCCCGCAAAGTTTCAGATGTGTTCTAGCACACCCAAGCAGATCTCTACTCTCTTTCATACATGTATATATCGCATTGAGAAATGTTAGTCCGCCCCAACACCCTTCACAGGGTTCTTCTGTGCTCGTTATTCATTCAGGCTGCAAGACTTCCACATATCCTTGCCGCTCAGTGCTTCTGGAGAGACGGCACGAAAGCGTCGACTGAGCAACAGCCATGCTTTGCTGACAGGAGGGACAGCGCCTGCTGTTCGCTCAATAAACGAAACGGTTATCCACCGGATATCTGCACCACAAACGGGCTTTGCATCGCGCAACTTTCTCCATACACCGGACATATCTTTGTGGATGGCTGCACTGATCCTACTTGGAGAAGTCCAGAATGTCCAAATTTCTGTCCTGAATGTAAGTAATCAGTCTTCATCTTCCTCCTTTGCACCAACTGATTGTGAATTGTTTTGCTATTGATCAGCGATGAAACTGGACTCCGGCGTGGAGCTACTACCTTGTCCACACCTAAGCTATCGGCATTGGTGCTGCAGCAAGGACGGCAAAGAGTGCTGTGATGATGCCGTTGAGCTGAACATGGGTTCTCCGATTCTCCCCTTGCGCAACTCCTCAGACCCTTCTCCATCTACGACCGCAACCATAGCGACAGCGACAGACACGATAACAACAGGTGTCTCGGGGGGTTCGACCAGCCAACCAACCGCTGCTAACAACGGCGAATGTGGCGCGAATTCAGACGAAATGGAATATATATCACGATTGGTGTTGGGAGTGGGCTGGGTGCGTGCTTGGTGGCGAGTCTGGTCGCCCTTTGGTTCCAAAGACGGGTGTACAAGAGGAGGCTGCACCAAATGGAGACATTCATGCACCAGATGGAGGCGCCAAAGGAGAATTTCACATCGCCTGCAGAGATGCCTTCGAACGAAACGCCAACGGTGCACGAGATGGGCAGCGGGAAAGCGGAACCCTGAGATTTTTTTTCGGGTTCGTTGAGGTAGGCGATGTCCAAAAACGCATCTATATATATTTATCTGAGTGAGTTGAGGGGTGAAGTAGGATACCAGCAGGTTTGAAGTTAAGACTCTTTTATGCTTAACTCCCAGTTGTTCATAGACGGGTATAGAGAACCATCCCCCCTGTCCTCCCTTTTCTTTTCTTTTTTCTATTTTTTTTAAAAAAAAAATCTCTTTTTTTCAGGATTCAACTTAGAGACCTTATCTCCCTGTACGGAGTACATACAGTACCTACATATAGACCGCAAAAAGCGCTCTCAGACAAACAGTCCTGGAAAGGATTAAAATGCAAGAAGCCACTAAAGAAAGAAAAAAAGAAGCGTTGGGTGGAGGATAAAGAAAGATTTGGAAATCAAAGCCAAAGGAAGGAAAGGAACCGGCAAGCTGGGTTGAAGAAAACTGTCTCCGATATGCTTGGCAGGGCGTGAACCCTCTCCGCGGCAGACTACATGTGTCCGAAGAGTGACACAAGCAAGCTCTTCTCCAAACCGACGCGTGTGACATCACACAACAGGCAGGCACTTCCATACGTTTGAGGCATTAAGCTTTCAGGCAAAGTGAGAAGCGAAGTGTAACTTAGTGCTGATTTGCACATGATTCTGAGATCATAGCCGAATTAATAATTCACACATGTTGAGATCTTTACTTGCATCGAGCTTGTGAGTCATTCACTAAGCAGTAGATTAGGCGTGCATCTCAGGCGTGTTTCACCCCGCACTTGAGTAAGTTCTCACACAAGCTCTTTAATTCCCCAAGACTATCCCCGAAGCAGCTAACCGTGTCTGGGGGTGACTAGCCAACCGGGACCAGGCCAGCATTCCCAAGAAAGAAAGAAATAGGTTGAATTAGCTTGAAGGAAATTCTGATTGCGTGCTCGGCAGTTAGCCTTATTGGTGATGCTGAAGCTCTTGCTCTGAGAAGATCAGATGAAACGGGGTTGTCTGGATGACAAATTGAGATTGCCGAGTCAAGTCTGATGTCATGGGATTGCCAGAAGAGGCTTAGTGCACCTCAGGGCACATGGTCAGTGCGGCTCCCGCCTAACGCAGCCAATGATGGCGCTTCATGCGAGTTTAAATTACGGGTCCTACGGTGTCTGGCTTTCTTTCTGAAGGAAAAGCGCCTTTTCTGTGGCCACGGAAAACTCACTCGCGAGGAAAACCTTGGGAGTGGTGGAGAAGCAACCGCCCTTAAAACGCCTTTCGGTTGACATGTTCTTCACAATTCAAGGACAAGGAGTTGGCAGTTGAGCCTTGAGCTGGGTTTGGCGGAATTGTGCCATTTCTGATTTCTCTGGATTGCAGCCAATAATGACCTTATCCCACAATCCTAAAAGATCAAAAGCCAAACTTCGGAATGGAAGGGGATAGAAAGCAAGAAGGGGGGAAGAAGCTTGCCCTGCCGAATTCCGATGGTAGAAGCTCCTTAATTCTGGCCGTGGGAGTTCAGTGGCGTGCGGTTAAAGGAAGAAAAAAATAATAATAAAAATAAAGAAAAAAAATCCCTGGAATCCACACTTAACCGTCAATCAGCTCTAGATTTCTTTGGACCCGAGGACTGGAATCACTGGATGTATTCTGTGAAAATATGGTCGTCACACACTTACTGCGCCGACATATAGTTAACCCATAGTTAGGGAGGAGAGCTGTGAGATGGAGATGAAACAATGCCACAAGGATCACTGGCTTTACGACTGTGAACAAAGAAATATTTTAAATGTGAATTTACAATGCTGTTATGCGAGTTTGAAGCTCAAATAAGGGCCTTGTGTGTCTAGATTCTTTTTTCTTTTAATTGTATTTTCTCTCGGTTAGCAAAGGTGTGGCCATGTTGTGAATGTTCAGCAGCCCGAGAAAAAAAAACGACAGGATCAAAAATAACCAAAAATAATTGTCACACTCCTACTTGCATGGGAAGAATCTGTTCGACATATCTCCACTCACCGCCTGGCCCAAGTTTGACTCTTGTAGACTTTAATACTAGTTAGTTAACTCGTTAGTGAGTGAACGACAAAAGGGCGTTTGGAGAAAGATAGTTTGTTGCCGGCCACCCGGGACCCTGGCAGAGAGAGAAGAAGTGCAGGGATGAATGAATGGCAAAAAAACGCACAGTCCAAGTTGAGTTCGAGACTCACAGGGCGGAAAAGAAAAACATGTACATGGAGTGGAGAGCATCGTTAAACTAAACTAGTTAACTTCTAAACCCATGACTCAACCTGTGAATCTCTCTTCTCTTGCTGGATACTTTGGCCGCATCTTCATGTCAATGGGCGTATGGGTTGATCCATAATGACCCAACTGACTACTTAATTAATTAACGAGGTACTAACTGAATGGATCGAAAGATCTGAGGCACAGCAACCACATAACTAAGTTAAAGACATGATATATCATTCATCACTCTCCCGTCATCCTCAATTATTAATTCTCGAATCCAGTCTATAACTAGACCAGTGCTTCTCCCACATCCCACGGTCTTCCTTGTCCTCCAGTTAGTTAATTAATCAACTGTTCTCCTCTTTTGCATCTGCAATTCACAAAGAAAGCACCATCACTGTCACACTGCGGCACGTCAACCAGCAGTTATCTAGTTCCCCAGTTGAGCTACATTCCCTGTTCTTCCACCCCGGACAAAAGAGATATACAACCGCCAGTCACTTGACATTTCTCCTCATTCGCCAGATCAGCACCGGCACTCCCAAGCCTCTGCTTAACTAAATAAACACCTCCTGATTTCCCCCCCGCATCTTCTGCGTCCTCCTTCGCCAGCCACTTGAAAAGAAAGACAGAAAAAAAGAAAAGCAAAGAAAAGAAAAAACAAGACTTGGCCTTGTCGCTGAATCCTTTTCTTTTCTTCCCCATTTCCTCCCTCAAGAGGGACACATAACATACCTGAGAATCTATCTCATCCATCTATACATCCAACCCGGCGGGCGCCCGTCGGAAGAAACTTGGGGTAGCTATGCAGTCCTTCGCACGACCTACTACTATTGCTACTGCTTCGCTAGCATCACGTAGCTCTGGCGCATTCGACTCCTTGACGCGCAAAGGCCGTCCATCCGTCGAGATTATTGTGAACAATGACTCTCAGTCGCCCAAAATAACCACCTTCACCAACCTCGACACCATAGAGGGAGAAGTTGTCCTTACCGCAGACACCAACACTCGCTTCGATCAGCTCTCCATCTCCTTCATCGGCATGTCCAGGACTTCCATCGAGCGGCCGGGTTTCGCTGGTCCCACCATCGGACAATCATCTGCCGCCCATACTTTCCTAAGATTGGCGCAGCCGATTGATGAATCGCAATATCCCCAGCCTAGAGTCCTTGAGGCTGGTCGCAGATATACCTTTCCATTCACTTTTGTTGTGCCGGAACGTATACTCCCCAGTGCTTGCAGACATGAAGTCAACCATCGCCAAGTGCAAGCAGCACATACACAGCTCCCTCCATCGCTTGGTGATCCAATGCTCGCCGGCCACGGTTCCAAGTTGCTCGACGATATGTGCCCGCAGATGTGCCAGATCCAGTACAGGATCCGCGCAAAGGTGCTACAAGTTAGTCCTGTAAATGGCCAAACAAAAACGCTCGTCGACACCGCTAGAAAGGTTCGCATCCTTCCTGCAACCGACGAGGAACCTCCTTTGGATGTGGCAACCGACAGCGAGGAGTTTTGTATGCGCAGTGAGAAATCCGTGAAGAAAGGCCCGCTGCAAAAGAGATCTGGTCGCATCGCGGTCGCAGCTGCTCAGCCAAAAGCCTTTCGCCTACCTTCTGCCCGCTCTGAGAATTCAGGAATAAACTCTGCACCATCAACCATGGCGACACTCCACCTCCGCTTTGATCCTGACACCGCAGACCAGAAACCACCCAAGCTCGGGACCCTCAAAACAAAACTCAAAGTCAACACTTTCTACTCTATCGACGCATGGTCAGATTTTCCCGTCCGATCTTCCAAATTAGCCTGGGACCACAACAAGGGCGTCTACTCCGACACTCTCTTCCTCTCCTCTCTCTGCGTAACATCAGCATCCTGGCAGAAACACACCATTTCACCCCTACCTTCTCCTTCTCTCTCTCCATCTTCTTCCTGCACCTCCAGCCGCCGTTCCTCCATCCAGTCCACTTCGACAAATGCCTCCTTCCTCCCCGGTCCAACAGCCTCCTTCACCGGCAACACGTACTACACCGCAACCGTTCTTGTGCCCATCTCCCTGCCCCCAAGCAAAGCCTACCTCCCCACCTTCCACTCCTGTCTCACCTCACGCACCTACGCCATCGATATCAGCCTATCCTACAGCCCTCCCAACCCCAGTACCTTTGGTACCGGGAAGACCATCTCGTTGCGTATCCCCGTGCAAGTGACCGGTCCAGAGAGCTTGTCGGCGGTAGTGAGCCGTGCGCAAGAGGCGAGTATGCAAAATACGGACGAGTTTTTCACGCCGCGGGTTATTAGGCCGCCGAGGCTAGAGTATGTGGAGCAGTCGAGACTGGAGGCTGTGAGAGGTGGGATGGCTGCTGGATTGCCGCCGGATTATGCGAATGTGCCGATGGCGAGGGTGAGGGTTGCGTCTACTTTTTAGTTGTTTTCTTTTGTCTTTTTGTTTTTTTACCAAAAATGCCTTTCTTTGTTTTCTGGTGGTGTCTTCGCTGTTTTTGATTTGCAATGTGCGATGGAGTTGGGTGTCCTTGGGGATTTTTTTGGCTTCAAATCGTAAAAATGTTGTTTGGATTTCCTTTTCTCATTTCATTTTGTTTAATTTGATACCCAACAGAGTGTTCCGGGGAAATGCTTTTCATGGTTGATACCCCTGTCGTATCTACGGTGCGCTGAGAAAATGCTGTGTCTGAATTGCTCAACATCATTTTGACTGATTACTTCTGTATTTAGGCCTTATGATAATGATGAAAGTATGAATATTTGAAAATGCCAGACATGCCCAGGGAATCATATTGCTATCAGATACTGAAGAAGGTTAGTTAAGTTAACGAACTAACGTAATTCCCAAGCGAGTCGGCCACCCCAAGCCTGCAGTCCCTGAGCCTGCAGTATGATCACAGGCTCTGCCATGGTGCAGCAATTGCAATACTATCAGGCATATAAGAACTAGGTGTCCTAATCCTAGTATAATTTAATGTAATTTAATTAGTGGTTGTTGAGCATAGATATTTTGGATTAAAGTCTAGTCAGTTGAAATATTTGAATTCGGGTTGAATGACAGACTGTTCAACAGGCTCAGCAGCTGAAATAATAAGATCCTGAGCTTCTTTCCTAGTTAGACCTCCTGCACATTGAATTCTGTGTGTAGATCTCTTGTGTTTTTGCTTCTCTTTCTTATTTGCAGCAAATTGATCCCGATATTGCTTCTTCATTATAGTAGCATTGACAATCCCATATCCACAGACCTTGATAATTTGATCAAGATCTTCCACTAAGCCCTGAGGGGGGCTCTCAGGGCCTTGTCCCATAAGTGTTAGGGCTTCGAATCGAGGTTCAGGAAGAGTAAAATCTTATTGCCAACTAGGTAAGCTATTTTAACAAAATACTAAGGTGGTGAGAGAATGGGGGTCTGGAGAGGTGATACATTTTATACAGCTTGCAGGTGATTCCAGCTGCCCTAGCCCTAAGCCCTAGATTCTATTGAGCAGCCAGGTCTCAGGTCCTAACAGTCAATATGAATTCTGCCTAAGGGCTTAGTGGCTCGTGGCATTGGCTTTCGTGAGATTTGGCGTGTTTGATGAGCTTGTACACAGATTTTGCAGAAGGGTAAGATCTTGGGGCCTTTAATATTGACTCCAGATACAGAGTTCTTTGCAAGTGTAAGTAGGGCATCCTTATTGAGATGTCCTAGTCATTGGTGCCACTCAAAAAGTGTGTAGGTTTTTGGTGAAAAATCTCTAGTTGTTGTAGTTGCATTGGCATATTCATAGGTTTCATTTGTGGGCTCAGGCTTTTTGGTACAGTCACCTAGTTGGTAGACATTTGATTCCTTGATTGGGTAGGCATTGAATGTAGATCCAGCGTGATCTCATATAATGAAGTTCTTAGGGGTTGTATTTGATAAAGTGATGTCAAATCCTTGGTTTTCCAGTTGGTGATAAGAGATTAGATTTGAAGTCAATTCAGGGATATATTGTACATCCTTCAGTGTCAGAATTCCATCATCAATTTCCAGTAGTATGGTTCCAATTCTGTGAATAGTTCCATGGGCTCCTAGAGCAGCTTGTACAGACTGAGCATCCATTGAGGGTTCCCTTAGATGAGTGAATGCAGACTTTTGGCCAGACATATGAAATGAGGCACAGGTGTCTAGTAACTGTTAGAACCTGGTAGCTATATAAGTGAGCACAATTCCAAGTCTTTTGCCATAGCGCAATGGTAATACCTTAAGAATGCGCTCTTGAGGTCATGTCATGACAGTAACCATGTAGAGAACAGAGTGGTTGACATGGCAATGGCTAGATCAACTGATGGTTGGTTTGACTAATCAGAAATATCTTTCTTTTTGAATTCAGCTAGCTGATCCTTGTTTATCTCACACCATTCAGAAGTAGCCAATTCTGGATTTTTAAATCAGCATTTATCACCATGTTTACATTCACAGTAAGTGCAATGTGATTGTACACATTGAGAAGACTGACTTTGATTATAAGGTCTATTAGAGTCTTGAGGTTTGAAGTCATTGGATTTGGAATTCTTTGGCTGGTTGGGTTTATTCTTAGGGACTTGTGATGCCAGTTGGTTCATTAATTCATCAATATCTAGGTTCTGAATTGGTCCTTGGCCAGTGCTGTTACCAGATTAATTCTGTTGGACAAATGCAGGGCTTACTACCAGCTCACTCCAAGGGTGCCTTTAGATTCTGAGGGGGGGGCTAGCTTATATTGTGAGAGGTTGCTAACTAGCCTGGGAACTGTGAGAGACTGGATGCTGGGGGCAGCATCAGGGTGAAGCAGGGGTGATGTTAGAACCTGGTAGCTATATAAGTGAGCGCAATTCCAAGTCTTTTGCCATAGCGCAATGGTAATACCTTAAGAATGCGCCCTTGAGGTCACGCCATGACATAATTCCAAGTCAGAGGATTGGGAGTTTGAATCATGCTGTTACCAGATTAATTCTGTTGGACAAATGCAGGGCTTACTACCAGCTCACTCCAAGGGTGCCTTTAGATTCTGAGGGGGGGGCTAGCTTATATTGTGAGAGGTTGCTAACTAGCCTGGGAACTGTGAGAGACTGGATGCTGGGGGCAGCATCAGGGTGAAGCAGGGGTGATGTTAGAACCTGGTAGCTATATAAGTGAGCGCAATTCCAAGTCTTTTGCCATAGCGCAATGGTAATACCTTAAGAATGCGCCCTTGAGGTCACGCCATGACATAATTCCAAGTCAGAGGATTGGGAGTTTGAATCATGCTGTTACCAGATTAATTCTGTTGGACAAATGCAGGGCTTACTACCAGCTCACTCCAAGGGTGCCTTTAGATTCTGAGGGGGGGGCTAGCTTATATTGTGAGAGGTTGCTAACTAGCCTGGGAACTGTGAGAGACTGGATGCTGGGGGCAGCATCAGGGTGAAGCAGGGGTGATGTTAGAACCTGGTAGCTATATAAGTGAGCGCAATTCCAAGTCTTTTGCCATAGCGCAATGGTAATACCTTAAGAATGCGCTCTTGAGGTCATGTCATGACAGTAACCATGTAGAGAACAGAGTGGTTGACATGGCAATGGCTAGATCAACTGATGGTTGGTTTGACTAATCAGAAATATCTTTCTTTTTGAATTCAGCTAGCTGATCCTTGTTTATCTCACACCATTCAGAAGTAGCCAATTCTGGATTTTTAAATCAGCATTTATCACCATGTTTACATTCACAGTAAGTGCAATGTGATTGTACACATTGAGAAGACTGACTTTGATTATAAGGTCTATTAGAGTCTTGAGGTTTGAAGTCATTGGATTTGGAATTCTTTGGCTGGTTGGGTTTATTCTTAGGGACTTGTGATGCCAGTTGGTTCATTAATTCATCAATATCTAGGTTCTGAATTGGTCCTTGGCCAGTAGAATGGAATTCATCCAGTTTGGACTTCACAAAACTCTATTGGAATCCAGATAGTCCAGATATAAAAAGATCATGGTAGAAATCATCCTCTGAGGTTTTCAGGTCTTGTAAACATGCTTGTAGTTGATGAAATTGATATAGTGTTAGGACCTGAGACCTGACTGCTCAATAGAATCTAGGGCTTAGGGCTAGGGCAGTGGGAATCACCTGCAAGCTGTATATAATGTATCATTTCCCCAGACCCTGTTAGGATCTGAGACCTGGCTGCTCAATAGAATCTAGGGCTTAGGGCTAGGGCAGTGGGAATCACCTGCAAGCTGTATATAATGTATCATTTCCCCAGACCCTGTTAGGATCTGAGACCTGGCTGCTCAATAGAATCTAGGGCTTAGGGCTAGGGCAGTGGGAATCACCTGCAAGCTGTATATAATGTATCATTTCCCCAGACCCTGTTAGGATCTGAGACCTGGCTGCTCAATAGAATCTAGGGCTTAGGGCTAGGGCAGTGGGAATCACCTGCAAGCTGTATATAATGTATCATTTCCCCAGACCCTGTTAGGATCTGAGACCTGGCTGCTCAATAGAATCTAGGGCTTAGGGCTAGGGCAGTGGGAATCACCTGCAAGCTGTATATAATGTATCATTTCCCCAGACCCTGTTAGGATCTGAGACCTGGCTGCTCATTAAAGAGATGACTGAACTAATGAGAACAATTGATTTAACCAATGATTAAGACATGACAGAGAGCTCTTAGAGATCAGAATGGGATCTGATGACACTGAGTGAAGAGAACCTAGGAGGGAAGCCTCCTATGACTAGGAAGAACTTCTTTGATGTGATGAAAAAGAACCCTGATTGAGTGTATCAGGAGATTACTGAGCTGATGGACAATGCCCAAGGAAACATATCCTGAATCAGAAGTGAACAAGATGCATATCAAGCATAAGCAGAACAGGTCAAGCAACTGGATAAATAGATAGATAATCTGATGGAAGAACACAATAATCTGCAGCAAGCAGTGAATACACTGACTCTTTGAGAAGCACCAGCTGAAGAACAGAGTAGAGTCCAGAGATTAATAAAGATTGATGACCTAAAGCATTTGACAGATGGAAAGAAACCATTCTTTGAACACTGGCTCTTGTGGATGAAGAATAAGTTTGTGGTCAACACAGAAATGGAGTAGAGTCCAGAGATCAGTAAAGATTGATGACCCAAAGCATTTGACAGATGGAAAGGAATCATTCTTTGAACACTGACTCTCACAGATAAAGAATAAGTTTGTGGTCAATCTGCAGCAAGTAATGAATACACTGGCTCTTTGAGAAGCACTAGCTGAAGAACAGAGTAGAGTTCAGAGATCAGTAAAGATTAATGACTCAAAGCATTTGACAGATGGAAAGGAATCATTCTTTGAACACTGACTCTCACAGATAAAGAATAAGTTTGTGGTCAACACAGATTATTTCTCAACTGAAGAAAGCAAAATCATGTACATTGAAAACTGAACAGATGGAGCAGCAGCATGTCACCTGGCACCACAGATGAGAGAGGACCATCCTGAGAAGTTTAACACTGCAGAGGAGATGTTCAAACACCTGCAAGGCATCTATGAGAACTTAAATAAGCTTGGGAAAGCAAAGAATGAATACCAATGCCTAATTATGAGATAGGGTGATAACTATCATGAATTTGTCACCAAGTTCCTGCACCTGGCTGGTGAAGCACAAGTTCATGCAGATGAATATAAAGAGGACTTTTTGGATAAGCTCTCCTTCAAGCTACAAGAGATGGTTGCAGCATCTTGTGGTGAGAACACCACCTTTAAGGAAGTTCAGGTGATCTGTAGCTGTGCTGCCTACCACCTAAAGAATATGCCTAGTCAGAAGACTTGACAAAAAAGTGGTTGGAACCAAGAAAACCATGGAAGTCTGGTTGAATTTAAGAGAGAACAGACTCTCATGCTTATGGCAAGAAAGAGTCAAGAGTGGCTAAAGCAGATCCAATGTTACAGCTGCAAGATAACAGATCATTTAGCTTGCAATTGCCCCCAAAAGAAAGAAGTTAATGTCAGAATGACAGATTTGATAGAGCTGAAAGACAATTCAGAAAAAGATTAGATCTGAGAAAAGTCTTCTTCTTAGGTGGAAGAGTTACAGTGGGACTATTAGACTTGAGCAAGTTGGTAGGTGGAAAACCCTTTGTTGTACATAACAAGATAGCCTTTAATGGATGTGCCATTCCAACAAAATCCCTGGTTGACTCTGGAGCAAATGGATATGTTTTTATTGACCAAAAGTTCACATGTGATTGTGCCAAAACCCTAGGGCTGAAGCTGATAAGATTGGATGAAGCCTGTCAGACAATTGGCTTTGATGGAAAGAAGGGAGCTCCAATAACTCACATTATCATCATGCACTTATGGGTTGAAGGCTGAAGATTTCTAAATGTTCTAATGTTACTGGCAGATCTAGGCAACTATGAGATGATTCTTGAATGAGTCTGAATGGAAGCACAGGACATTTGGCTTGATGTGAAGCATTGCAGATTGATATGGCTGGAAGAGCAAGACCAAATAGAAGAAATGGTTGAAAGACAGCAGATCTTTATTCTGCAAAGTATTCTGAAACAACCTAGTAGCATTCCAAAGCACCAGGAGGATGCTGACCACTGGAACAAGCAACTGGAGCAGGAGATAGCTCTGGAGAAGCCTACAAGGTTTAAAAATCTCAGCTTAAGCCAGGATCTTCCCTAGAAAAACAAGAGTCACATGCCACAAACCAAGAAGATGAACTATCAGGATGATCTAGCAAAGATGAACTAACAGCTGGAAGCCAGAGAGGCAGAGACTAAAGT
>LJPJ01001376.1:0-18171 GCA_001430935.1 Amauroascus verrucosus
GCTTGGGAATTACGTTAACTAAATAGCTTTTGATTAAACCGATGGTGATGCAGTTTCCAGGAAATAAAACACATCAGAAATGAACCTGCCTTCTGATCTCTATCATTCATATGTTAGGCATCTTTATTCTTCTTCATAGCTTGAGTAGCAATGGTACAATAGTTGGAGAGGTTGGTGATTCGCAATTCAGCACTTCAAGAAACTTGATACAGTCTTTTGCAGCACCAAGTTCTTCAGGAATTCATTGGTTCTGAATGTGTCTAATGAAGTTACCTAATCTGGTTGAGCTCTCTCCCAAGGGGTTGGCGTTGGGGAATAAGTGGAGTACAAGTGGTATGTGACGTTGGATGAAATGTTTCTTGGTGGAATTGTCTCTGTTGAGAATTGTAAACACCCGTATGCTGCCGTCTTCGAAAGGCTGGCCTGCCGAGCATAGCTGAAGATCGCGGCAGATAGGAGTCAGCAAAGTCCAGTGTCAGTCTGTCGACTTGTTCTTGGTAGCTCTTCCAGTTAACTCGCCATGCTATAGGATAGCATCTGTTCTGTATCCTTTCATATATGAAATCCTCAACATCATAGTACCTGGTATCAGAACGGTACACGATGCAATCACGAACCGCCAGGGCAAGTTGGTTTCCAGCCTGGATCCAGTCTTGATAGTCAATCAAACCAGTACGAGGCTCTCTTCCACAGGCGATGTTGTTCCTTCTCAGTTCGTCATTCACGTTCTGTAGATGCAGTGCCGCAGCTTCCCTCTCAACTCTTGACCCCCAGAGTAGCGTGGTGACAGCTTGGGTTGCACTATGCCAAATCTCCTCATAATCATGCCTTATGTTATCAATCGCCTTTGTAGATTCACCATAGGAAACATTGATGAATACGCCATAAGGCCCATCATTGGGATCTCGTCGAGTCCAGTCGCCATTCGGCAAATATACAACTCGACGGGCAAACGTTCCGGCCATAATCAGAGTCTAAGGTTGGTGACAATGCTCAATGATCTACTCTAGAAGGGTTTTTATATAACTTAGTATCGTCGCAAAAATGAAGAACCACAGAAAGTAGTTAAACGCTACAAAGCCTATGATAAGAATAGATTTGAACACTTGTTGGAAACTGCGTTTCTGCAGATCACCACATGAAGGAACCACTATTAATACAACCCTTTACGCCTCCGGTAGAAATGTTTCTAAATTCTTTTCTTCATACTTATCTGGTCCTTGGTTTGCCCAATTCCAGTACATTAAATGGCTCGCCCTCCAGGCACAGCATTTGATTACTTGGTTCGACAGCTCGGTGGCACTACCTCAAACATTGAACGCTTGCCTCAGGACTGTAAAACCCTTCCTGTTACAGTTCAAGACCTTTATCGTCAAATTGGACGACTCAATGCAGAAATCAAATATTACCAAGCGGTTGAGCAGGGTCTGCTGTTGTTATATCACTGGTGCAAGGAGGCTTACCAGTCATTGAAACACAGTGAGACAGAAATGTTTAATCTCCGGCATGATCAAGATCGATTACCATTTCTCTTCGGCATATGCCACGATGCAAGGCAGCTGATCTTAAAAGGGGTAGTAGAAATGCTTCAATATGTTGAGGCTTCTGAGAAAGAACTCTTTGCTGATTTTGGCATACCAGCTGTAATTTAAAGAGAATATATTTTGATTATACCAATAGATTTTCTATCTATGTAATGGCGCTGCAGGGAAGATTGGAGGTCTCAAAATCACACCCTTCTTAAATTTCTCCATGACATCATTAACTTCCTGGAGACATGAATCCAGGTGCGCCTGTATGCGTACTGCTTGATTCTGACATAACCGTGCTTTTGTACAATAATGGCGGACCAGCTGCTTCAGAAACTCATTTGACTTTTTCACAGTCTCCAATTCTGTTTCTAATCTCTGGCTTGCAGCCATCGCGTTTTCTGCGCTCTCTTTCCAATGTAAAAGTTCGCTTTCAGGAATGGAATTTTCTGCCTGAGAATTTTCACTTCTACCAGACATTATAGCTGGCGGCGGGCTGTGTAGGTTTTGAGTTCTCTCACTCTGTGGACTTGAGGGTTCCGCTGTTTTATCGTACTCCGCTGGAACTACGCAGAACGACACCCCAGCTTCATCACATAGCTGCTGGTATGCACGCGTGGAATGCTCGCTAAGGTTTCTTTGAAATAAGTATTTCTTTGAAGGTTTATAAACCTTCCAGCGATACTCATCATTAGATGTAGGTTTTAGCCGAACTTCTTCGGGAGGAACATTGATTCCCAGGGTGTTTCCTTGATCAAGTCTGTCAGCTTTGATGGTCTTACTCGCTCATGCGCCTCCTTACCAATGTATCTTGAAAGATGTTTACGGCAGTTCAACCGCAATTCTGCCCTTTTTAAATTTGCCTGGTTTGACATTGTAGAGGAAAGTGCATTATGTTTGGAAGCATAACTACAAACATAGGTTGTGCTTTATAAGTACCCTGATCTAGAGAGAAAGCGGTCACACCATCCATGGTCTGATGGCGCTTAACTGTTGATGCTATTTTAAGCGACATATGCCAAGGACTTGGCAGGGGTTTTAAACCTAAATGGGCTTGGCATTGTAAAACATGGTTTAATAGCGCTTAACTGATGATGCTATTTTAAGCAGCTTGACATTGTAAAACGGTTGTTCGAAAGATATCCAGATCTATTGATCTATTGCTAGAAGATATATATCTTCCAATTCCCTCTGGAGTGTCATCACCCCCAACATCACAGTAAATATGTGGAATTTCATGCTTTTTCTAGCTGTTGTTTTTCCCTTCTTCGCTGCCGCGCGGGTCGCAGAGCACGAAACCCAGACTATTTCTACCCATGTTTATGACCCTACCCGCCGCTTGAGCAATATATCAGTACCATCTTCTGTTTCCATAGCGTCATCCTCCGGCATCACATATTTAGTGGACGTGGGACGAAATGCTATACCAGTGTTCCAACCAAATAGCATTGATGCCGCTGTTGGTGATGCCATAATCTTTCGACTTCACCAATCAAACTACTCTGTGGTAGAATCAACTACTGAGCTTCAGTGTGCTCCGAAGGGAGGGTTTAGCACTAGAGTTGTGGAGAACTCTGGAGGGATCACTCGATATCTAGTTCAGGACATGAAGCCGCGTCTCTTCTTTTGCCCCCAGGCAAAATCAACATCCTATTGCGATGCAGCGATCCTTTTTTCTCTCAACCAAAGGCAGGAAATGACAAGAAGCTTTCCCACAAATGGGATGACTCGGACCTTTCTAATTTCTAAACCGACTAGGAGAGTTGGGTCAAATCTTCAGTCCAGTGTATTGGCAACGCCAACTGGCCTGGACACGCCTGGAGCACTCTTCACCGGGTTTCCTGTACCGTCCCGTGGTTTCAATCACAGTCACTGGTCAGGTACCAATTTTCCAACCGGCCAGGGTGCGTCCGGGACACTCTCTAACAGATTTCCCGTACCATCCAGCGGCTTTAATCACAGTCACTTGTCAGGCACCAAATTTCCAACAGGTCCAACTACAAGATTTCCAGCAAGCCCAACCAGTCCTGCATCAATAAGTGCAGCGGCACGTTTGCAGTTTGTCATCCATGTTGCGCTTTATGCTTTCTTAATGCATATATACTGTTGCTAGGGCTTTCTTAAGAGATGAGTCAACTTAAACTTCATAGTATGCTTTAGTGAGGATTAATATTACTGCTGAGCATTAGTAAGTAGATAGGTGTTCTCATTTAAGACATTGGATGCGTTTTCTGTATCTATCTAGGAACAGAGGATTTTAAGCCCATTCAGGGATACAAGAGCAAATGTCGTTCCTTGACCTTGGGGATATCCAGCACAGCCATTTCACGCGAATCACTAAATGCTGTATTGGATAGGTGAGATTGCTAGTAGAATGTAATTGTCCACAAATCTCGTATGGTCAGCTCGTGGTTGGAAAATAACGCCATAGATGTTATGGAATGGCCGCCGTATTCGCCGGGTTTGAACCCTATTGAACACGTGTGGCTTCCACTCAAGGAAGGGGTCTATAATGTGAATCCTGAGATTGAATTCATTACGGAGTCTATAGATAATAAGGAGGAGCAGCTATGGAAGGCCTTACACTGGAGCCAAATTGGTGAGAGAATTCAAGAAAGTCTGGTGAAGAGTATGGATTCAAGGGTAAATGCAGTGCTTGAGGCTAAAGGAAGTACACAAAATACCAGAAGGAAATAGACTATATAACTTATATATATTATTTCCTGGTCAATTTCCTATATGATATTAAACTTATAGCTAATTCTAGCAAAAACTTGCTAAACTGTAGCTGCTATTGTGGAAGGTGTTCGAATTCGATTTGTTGACAAACTTTGTACATGTTTGAAGCGTGGAACTTGAGATTACGGGCATATTGAAATGCAACTAGCATACTCTTAACCCAATGTTCCCGGCACCAACACGCTACATATGTAGGAAGTGGGTTAGATTGCAGGCTAAAGTTGATCTGAAGTTTGCGCAATGCACCAAAAATCTGTGCCTTTTTCACTCATATATACCAATAATGAATTACAGCTACCAAGATTCTCGAAAGTGATGTAAGTCTTAATGGAGGCATCTGAGAGATGATTGGGATGGCTCAGTCCTTGGTTCTATGTCATTAATCCCTGGTCTTCCCCCATGAATAGCGTGAGTATGGCCTAGGCGGAAGCTCAACTAGTTCCTGACTTCATCGACTACGTTCAGCATGAAATAACATTTTTTTTGATAGGTTTATTTTCTGGAATTTCAATTTCTCCGTAAGCAACTCAAATAAAGTGTCCTCTTTGCTTTGCCGCTCTCTCACGCCGTTGATAGAGTCTAGGGAAGCTGGTAAAGCGAAGATTTCATTCTTATTGTTACTACCTTAACTATTACTGCTAAATATATTAATTTCATCAAACAAATTGATTAGGGTCTTGCAAGGAAATGACTAAGGAACATTCTGAATGCAACAGCAATCAATCTTCATTTTCAGGTTCAACGGTTGGTGATTTATACTTGTCCTGCTTTGGCGCAAGCTTGGCATGGACTTGTTGCAGTAGACCATGCATCTGGTAACTTTGTGCTCCCTGTTGACTAGAGGCTTCTTGCTGTGATAGTGAGGGTGACAGTGTCCTGATGCGCGGTTCAGGGCCCACTGACTGGACGGCACCACCCTGGCGACGCAGCAGGTCATATATTGCTTTTTGGTCTTGTAGCCTTTCAAAGTTTTGATTTATGGGCTGCTGAGTAGGAGTTTGCTGAAGAGCGCCGAGCAGTCGCTGGACATTTGACTTTGGCTCCTGCTGCTGGGTCGGCTGACCTTGGCTAAAAGACTGCTGGCCTATACCTTGCTGACTTGGTTGAAGAAGACCGAGTAGCCGCTGGACGTCAGACTCCTGCTGTTGAGTTAGCTGATTCTGGCCAAAAGATTGCTGGCCAGATTGTTGGTTCTGAGCAGTTGGCCACTCATGTGTCGCTCCTCTCGGCCCTTGAATTGGTGCGGTAGGCTGAAAGCCTGACCAATTTGTCTGTTGATACTGCGGTGGGACCGGAAATTGCTGTTGCTGTACGGTCCCTTGGATATTGGACGGTTGTGCAGTGTATGGCTGTTGATACTGCTGTTGTTGTACGGTCCCTGGAAATGGCTGTTGATATTGCAATAGCTGTTGTGGTGGTGGAGCAAGCTGTGGCAAAGCTGCTGAGAACGGATCTTGCTGAATTCTCTGTTGGAAGTGCCTGCCATGGAGATTCCTTTGGTTTTCACGTTCCAAATTTCTCCAATAGGTGTTCTCCGGTCTTGAGGTAATGGTTCGCCCATGAGAATTAACTTTTTGTTGATAAGCTTCTTCTTGGCCCTTGAACTTGTAGTATAGCAAACTGTTCAGTTTACTGTCGGGCATTCCCAGAAGTTGAGTGAGATTATATCTTGTCTCATAGCCAATGTGGCCATCGCGATATAGAACTTGCACAGTTGTTGCAGGGTAACTAGTACCAGTCGGACCAGGAGCTAGTGCATTGACTGGATCTTCCACTGTTTCCTCATCGATATAAGGCGCTATGAGTCCAACACCGGCAATGGAGTCTCTGTTGTACATCCAAGGTTCATTGCGATTCCATCGTTGACGGGCACGTTGTGAGGCGGTCATTCGCGGGAGTCGTTCTTTGTCAAAATTGTGGTACCGCCCAGGCTCAAGGCGTGCCGTTTGTACTCCATCACAATCATAAACAACAAAAACTCGATAACCGCAAGAGCCCATCTCATTCCATGCCACAACGGTTCCACCTGATGGTGTCCCATATGTGTCGCGTATCTCATTGTCAAGAACGCTAAGAGAGGTGAAGTTTTGAAGAAGCGCACCAATGTCAGATTGGTTGCCTGGCTGAGTCGTATTGATAAGGTTCCCTCCACGAGCTTGGCTTCCCCCTGCGCCTAACCCAGAAGTATTGATAAGGGTTCCCCCAGCTCCTAACCCAGGAGTATTGATAGGGTTCCCTCCACGAGCTTGGCTTCCCCCTGCGCCTAACCCAGAAGTATTGATAAGGGTTCCCCCCGCTCCTAACCCAGGGGTATTGGTATGGCTCCCTTCATTGTCAGTATGTCCGCGTTCCCTTCCTTCTTCTATCTTAACCAGTTTTGTAAGTTCCTCCACAATGATACCCTGGGTACATCCCCATTCTAGAGGATATCCCATATCCCCAACGCGCTTATTGGACGCATTCAGAAAAGTGTCAAGCGGATCAGAATTTAAATTACCAGTCTTCTTTGCGTTCTCAACAACTTTTTTCAAGGTTGATATAAGCTCTTTGCCAAGAGCATCAAAAAGCCGACGATCCAGCCGCCCAAAGTCTAATTGTTCGCCTTCTGTTCTGTTAAAGTCCTCAATTGCTTCGTTGATTTTCGTGATCTCGAATTGGGCATTATTGCGTTTGTTGCTATCTAAACTGTAGTTATCACGTAATATGGCGATTATGTCAAAGTTGGCCCAAATAGGATGGCGGCCGTCAGCGCGCCCCTTGCCTTTGCCAAAGGCTGAAGCCATTGCCATAAGTAGTTAGCTTGGTAACTTGAATTTGTTACATAAGCCAGTTAAGAAAGCAACAAGCCGTTGCGGATGCACGTACTTCATATATATATATACCCAAGAGAAGCAGAAATGGATAACTGTCGATAACTGTCGATCCTCAGAATTGGACTCAATCATGAAAATTGATTTAAGATGGTAAAAATAGAGTGGGCTAGTTTTAAATAGCTGCTTACCAAAAAACAACATTATGCAGTTCGAAAGTTCCGCAAATCTGAAGTTTTATAACTTGGCGGCAATTGGTCATTCAAAGATAAATACTGACTCACATCACCAATTTTGGTCAGCTATCCAAGGATTCTACCCATCAAGCGTTGAACTTTGATTATGGCCTCCGGACTTAGACGTTCTCCTCGAAAGAAAACATTTTCAAAGAGTTATCAGATTAGCAGGGGGCATGAATTTGCCCCACGTTCGACTGAAGACAAAAATGACGAAGAAGAACAGTCAGCTGAGCCACCTCTTCTGAAATCGCCATCAACACCAGTGAGAATATCAGACATACAGCATCAATCTAATCCAAAATCGCAATTTTCATTGACAACACCGGGCATGTGGGATGAATCATGGACATCGGGCAAGCTGCTTCAAGAGTCACCGCTTCAATCAAAGAAGGCAGCAAGATCAGCCATGCAAGATCAGCACCTTCTTTCAAAACCACCATCTCCATTGACGACGCCAGTGCAAACACCGGGGATGCTGCTTCAAGAGTCACCGCTTCAATCAAAGAAGGCAGCAAGATCAGCCATGCAAGATCAGCACCTTCTTTCAAAACCACCATCTCCATTGACGACGCCAGTGCAAACACCGGGGATGCTGCTTCAAGAGTCACCGCTTCAATCAAAGAAGGCAGCAAGATCAGCCATGCAAGATCAGCACCTTCTTTCAAAACCACCATCTCCATTGACGACGCCAGTGCAAACACCGGGGATGCTGCTTCAAAAATCACTACTTGCAGCAACACCAGGCATACCCCACTTTTCACCAGGAGGGCCTGCAACCATAAAATCAGAGGACTCATCCAGCCTAAGCAACATAATCACCATCGACTCAAAGGAAGCTACCCCAAAAGACTCAAAATTCATGCCAATGAAAGACCTTCTTGTCCAGATGTATTCTATGAATTCTTTGACCACACAGACAGCAATAGCACAGATTTCCAAAGACAAGGGATTTGAGGCGGCCGAAATCATTGCAAAGTACCTTATGGATATTAATTCTTTTGCTTCTCGTCTCAAAGAGGATCGGACCAACATACATATATGGCATAGCCTTCAAAAAACGATAATGATGTTCAATGCTGAACTGCAGCAGATGGGCTGTTCAGATGACTGCGGGTATTCCATGGACTATTTTGAGAGGACTTTCAAGATTATAATGCCAAACGAACCCCAATATTTTGTTGGGTCAACAGACTCTTTCTCGGATAGTCAAGAGTCAGAGGACTCTACCAAGAAAGTTGCTGATAACGGCGATACCTACGAAGTGGTTAGCGGAGACGTTGCTGATAATGGTGACACGTACGAAGTGGTAAGCGGAGACGTTGCCAATAATGGTGTTAGAGGTGAAGTGAAAGCCTATATGCCAGTGAAAGGCAACCAGAGTCAAGTGTTTGTCGTATATACATATGAGGGAGTGCAGACAGCAAGGTTAGAGTCCGGGGAAAGCTACGGTTTTGATATACACTCCACCCCACGCATTGGAATCAGCCCTGGACCATTTACACCTCGGGTACCCCGAGATATCGTACGGCTTGTGGCAAAGGATGGAAATGCTGAGAGATACTGTGTGCAGCTTCGATACCCAGATGGCTCCATAGCATATGAACCATTAACAAACCTCTACAAGCTTTTTCGAATTGCGCCAGTCACTATCAATGCAATGATATGTGAGCGCTTCAGGCGGCAGGAAAGGAATTTCGAATCTGCCTTTACAAGAACCATCCAAGACTGGGATGGCAACCCTGATAGCGATCCGTTTCGCCCTTCAGGGCATCTAAAGCCACAAGCACCATCACAGAAAATAGGACTATTGTGCCATCTTCCAAAGGTGAAACAACAGCAGCAGCAGCTAGCTCAAAATCCAAGACTCAGTCCACCCTCTCATGTAACTGGATTACAGTCTGAGTTCGGACCAATCAAGGATCCGGCCCAATATCCTAATCCGTGGCTTACACCCAACCCGCATCGGTTCATGCCAATTGAGGAAATCTTAGGCCAATACCCCAGTTCTCCTATTCAAGAATCACAGCATACTAATCCGTGGGATACATCCAGTCTATCCGCTTATAAGAAGTCCCACAGAAGCGAGTCAGTTGTCCATCCTACGCTCCCAAGTACACCCAAGGAATCGCGCGACGAAATAGATAACTCTTCCCAGCAGCTAGGATCTGCTACACAAGTTAAAGCCACTCCTTTTAGCGCGTTGAAAAATCTGTGGAAATTTTAGTCAGGTGCTGAAATTGTGAAATTGTGAAATTGTGAAATCGTGAAATCGTGAAATTGTGAAACTGTTTAACTTGATTATCTAAATTCTAGAAATATTATTGTAATTGGAATCCTTCATCCATCCAAGCTAATCAGTCCAGTCACATAATCTTTCACTTGTCACCTTCCTCAGGGGGGAGAACAGTATGTTTATGCTTCCCAGTTTGGTAGGGCAAGTAATACAAATGGTGCAAGAGATCCAGAGTTTGAAGGGGAAGCGTAGGCCAGGAATACATCCTAACTCATAATCAGTAAATGTTGCATGGTCAGGAGTATCTCCACCTACTACAAGGAGAGTCGGTATGGGTTCTTTCTGTGTCATCTGGTGGAAGTTTATGATTTTAGAACTCCATTTCTCAGGCCTCTTGAGGGAGATTGTTTCTGGTTCAGAGAATGCAGTACTCGGCTCCATTATTTCTGTCATCACCCAACCAACCGAGTTGATATCACGCGATTCAGAACACCCTTCCTGGAGAAGCATACTAGATCCAATATCGCCTAGCCTGCTGTTAGAAGATCAGTTCATGCTTATGCTTGGGAGCCATTACCAATTTTTATTTGTCCAGATACTGTGAGAAAGATGTTAGAGCATTTTAGGTCGGAGTGGCATATGCGCAGTTCCTGGTGTATGTACGAAAGGCCGAGGAGAACCTATCTCAGATCTCAGCAATACTCTCAGTGGAGCAAGTCTCGGAAACTCACCTCTCTGCAGATGGTGGCAATGTCATTCTCGTTTAGTTTGATGTGAGAATGGAGCTGCTCAAGAGGGAGGTCCATCCGCTCGTAAATCAAGTATACCACTTGATTCTCAATGAATGCATCCTGAAGGTTGACGAGATTCGGGTGCGCGGTCTTCATGAGACGTTGCG
Source organism: Amauroascus verrucosus (assembly GCA_001430935.1). Lineage (NCBI taxonomy): Eukaryota > Fungi > Ascomycota > Eurotiomycetes > Onygenales > Onygenaceae > Amauroascus > Amauroascus verrucosus. The sequence continues at coordinate 10,449 of LJPJ01001376.1, forward strand.
TGCACTCATTGGGGACCACATGCTCTTTTATGGCAACCACAGATTTTGGAGATTTGATTTCATATCCAAGAACAGTCTTTCCGGAACCCTTTGGCTTTGTAAATTTTTTATATGTTGTCCATGGGAGTCCCGGTTTAGGGAAAGATGAGGCAAGTCGCTTTGAGTTCTGGGAATCCGAACCGGAAGGACGCCTGATGGGTACTGGGAGAGGTGGGGGCTTCCAGGAGCGTTTTGACGGCAGCGCGCTTAGACTAGACGAAAAGGTCTCATCTCTGGGAGTCGGAGTGTTGCTCTGGAACTGGGGAGGATTACCTCCATCAATATCATTGCTGGTAGGAAACAATGTGCATCTCTTTTCCTTCTCAGGAGCCATTTTGAACTTGTTTTGTTATGGGAACTAAGGTACTACAATTTGTGTTGGAGGAAAAGGAGATTTGTTTGTCATCAAGCATCACAACTTAATATATAGACCAATTAGTTCACTACATTCTTGCTTAGCGCCAGCATCCTAGCCGAAACTCAAAAAAATGAATCCACAGGGGTCAAAGGCGGGGGATATTGGCCCAACAAACCAATGAAACAAACAGAAACCCCCACCACAACTACATTGATATTCACACAGTTTTACTGGACGGTGATACAGGCAACCGACGTCGAAACAGGCTACGGTATCCCCACGGCTGGAAATCCAATTCACGCAGTGTGATGCTATTTCGCATTTTCTTTTGCACCATTTCTCTCACACCATCACGGATGGACGCACTGGCAGAGACTGGTGGGGGTCAGACCAGTAGATAGTATCTTCATCGGGATAAACCTACCAGTTATGAGTAGCCGCTCTTTGTCCTTCAGAAATTCTGAAGTTATAAGCTTCTCAGGGCTCATGGGTTCGCGCAGTATCCAGATTCGTTCATGTTGTCCCCGGTGTTCGGTACCGTCGCCGGTCATTGGCATATAGACGCCAAAGCGCAGCATCTGATGCTCAATAGTCAGTCTAAGCGAAATTTGAGGGATTATTTGCACCGGACATAATTGTCTTGGTCTTTCATCAAGAGCTTGTTCATCCAATCATTCACCCAATCTAGCTCGGCTGTGAATTGTTAGACATACTTGACAACTTCCCGGCTTGGTGATACTTACTCTCCTTGTCAACTTCCCACGCTATAGATATACTCCCATGCTGAATTCCACGTCGTCTGTAGCAATCCAGTATTCCCCGGATATATGGTATCTGTGCAGCGATGCCGATTCCGGTGGCGATCATCAGTACATGGTCATATTCTTCCAGCTCTAGGGGCGTGCCGTAGGGTCCATCAATCCAAGCTGAAAAGACGTATTTTGAATCATAACGATGTAACTTCTTGGTAAAGCCGGATCTCTTTTTTGCTAGAAGTATAATCTCGCTTGCCCTGCCATTGTCATCCTTTTCTATCCATGCGATAGTGAAGGGGTGCATTTGGAAGAATGACCAAAAGCTTAGAGGAATCCAAATGTATATCATCTGGCCGGCTTCCGCACGAAACGGCCTTGCAGGTGTCACCGCAATCCTAGCTATATCACAATCCGCGAATATGCGGGCACAAGATGCAAACTTCCCTTTTGCCACATTTCGGGTCAGGATACGGAACATGCGGAAAAATGAAGTGCATGCAAAAATAACCAGATTGGCAATCATATAGAATCGGGAAAAGGCCTTTTTCAGAGAGAGATGATACCATAGGGTAGCCGCTCCCAGCATTGCAAGCCCGAAATGGGCGTAGGCATATACTTCATAAAACCATCTCCGAATTGCCAATACCGCTATAGTACACCCAAGAGAGACAGCACTCTAGTCTCATTAGCAAAATAAAACTGAGCATGGGTAAAAGTGGCCCGCACCAGCAGCCCAAAGAATTGCCCTAGGTCCGAACAGCTGAAGCGATTCTGATTCAAGGCAATGAGGACGTGCATCAACGCCTGTAGCCCTGTCATGATGCCAATAGTACCATGCACCTGTTGGCATGCCCGATGGGACAATCCAAACACATCGGCCACCAAATTTAACCTGCTGGCCAAGAGCAGCGGAACGAGGTTTATTACCGAGAGATTGCCTGCCCGACTGCCTATGTCCGATAACGAACTCACTTTAATGAAATTGCACGTCAAGGTTGCAGACCAGTAGAGAAACTGCAGTAATAGACCATATCTTGTTAGGGGTGGGATCGGAAACTTTCGACGGTATGCTAAAGGGTAAATCAGGTGTTTGAGGAGAAGGAAGACTACATATCTCCGAGATACCATGATGAGTCGAGTGCCAAAGAGCAGAATAACTGTGAAGATAAAAGCAGCAAGATACCAATGGGTAAGGTCCATTTTGGATAGTTTGTTGGCAGAGATCTGATGAACCTTCATTGGCAAATTCAATTGTTTTAAGGAGCCAGACAAATCTGGACATATTCCGTAGTTCTGAAGTTTTCCCTTTTCTGCTTTGCTAAATTTAACCTTTCTCCTTTTTTAGAACAATAGCCGCCGGGTTGTGACGCTTGATCTTTGTTAGTAATATTTTTAGCAACAAGGCAATATTTAAAAAGCCGTTCTCCCTTTTTTGAATTTCACCTTCGCTCTTTGAGCACCCAGTTTTGCGAAAGTCGCCGTATCCCATCATCGGCAGTAATGGCCAAAAAGGTGGCAACCAGAGAATCGCTTAGCAATCGACGACGAACGGTTTTTCGAAAACTTCGTAAACTATGCAAGGATCACAACTTATGCGTATACATGATTCTGTCTGATGACAAAGGGAATCATTTTGGCTTTAAGACCCATTCAAACTATCCTTCAAAAAGCCTTGTAAGAGAGAAATTCTAGGTGTACTTAGAGTTGATGCTGACAGCCTGCAGGAAGCCGCGATGCCGTCCATGACCGAATGTTTTGATGACTTCCAGAAGCTCCACTCGAAAGCGACTACAAAGCCACAGCCACAGCCACAGCCACAGCCGCGACAAAACCAGAAAACTGCACAAACCTTCACGCCCCCTGCGTTCCAAAGTTTGAGGGATGTGCCAAGCAACACAGAAGAGCTGGAGTTGAATTCATCTGGGAGCTCATAGGCCTGAGTTTTTACAATTATGCAATCCGCAATGTATCCTTACATTGACTGGCAGGTAGTTAATTAGAACCGACACTTTTGTAAGAAATTATTTGAAACTGGAATAATTACAAATACGAATTGTCCAGAAATCGAGAATTCGCATTGCTCCACTCTGGCACTTAACCATCCAGGTCATATAAATGATTACCTTCCCCAAAGAAGATGAAATTGCACAGGAAACAGAAAATCAAGCAAGATGGCAGCCTCCGTCTTATGTCGTCATTGGGGGTTGGTCGAACTACAAAGAGGGAAATTGACAGATACCGGCCGATTGAGCCGCATTGTTGAAAATGAACTTCAAAGTCCATCCAAGCAATACCCCGGCCTGGCATTGCTTGTAGGTGCACGACACAAAGATAGGGCGCTCAGAGAACTATTTTCTTCCTGCCGACGTAGATGTCAGACTAGCGTTGTTAACCTCGGTGTTGAGAACGCTACTTCCGCCAGTCCTCTTTTATATGCTGACAGCTTCCCATTTGGAGATATCACGGCTGACCATCGCGGGCGTGAGAACTGCCATAGGGACACACCTTATGTAACGCAGTGGACGTCAAATTCTTCCCTATCTGACATATTGCACGCAAGGCTGCTTTTCCTCTTTAGCGACGTTGTCTGTCTCTTTGCTGATGACTTTCCATCACCAAAATCAGTAGTCCAGAAGATTACATCTTGGGTAAAGATTGATAACGCGTCAAGCCTACCGCCGGAGATACGCCCGACTCTGATAATTGTAACGTCTGGCAAAAAAATCTGGGGCGAGTTGGTACCAGAAGACTTTCAGTACGAGCTTTATCAAGCTGCAGGACCAGCCCTTTCAAGGAATTTCCGATCAATCAAGCTCTTCCGCCTTGCAAGAGACCATCTCTCCCCACAGGCTCTCTATCTTCGTCTGAAGAATGAGATCATGACTAAGGTAGAAGAAGCACGGAGCATCCGAAAGGATTGTCGCTGCCTCTTCTCTGCTCAGCATTTGGCGGCATTCTTTCAAAAGGCCATTCAGCACACCGCGTTCACAATTACTGAACCGTATGATTTCTTCTCCGTGGCAACAAATCTGGACCAGGTGGCTTATATGTACCATTTGAGAGCTTTTCTCAATCTCGCCACAAAATTTTGGCTACCTTATGAAGCTATAACATTATATCTTTCTTCGTGCATATTCACAGAATTATACCGGCCACGGACACACTGTAATCAACCCAAACACCAGCGCCTTTGGCCGCTTACTAATGCTTGATAGGTTTTGCCGCTCGTGCTCTATTCTGTGCCCAGTATCGCAACAATATTATGGAAGCATTTGAGGACTTTTATGGAAGGGATTTAGCGCAGAGGATGTGTGATACAATGGAGAATCACTTGGAAGCCCTTGTATTCCGAATGGAACAAGAAAACTGGCCAACAGTGGCCTGCCATCTAGAAAATCTCCAGTTGCAATATGATAAGTGGAAGCCTCTGAAGACAAGTCAAACCTGCCTTGCATGTTTGCACCGCGCTCCGGAACATGTCGCAAGCTGTGGTCACTCAATATGTGATATTTGCGTAAGGAGATTTGGCTGTGTGTCTCCTGTGAAAAAAACCCGATATATGCTCCATTTCTGCGTGATTTGCGGCACGCATGGCACCCTGACTGTCGATTTGAAACCAAAGACTGCCGGTGTACGAATGCTCGGCATTGACGGTGGTGGTTGCAGAGTGGTCCTTGCAATGGAACATCTGATAGAGCTTGAAAGGCTTCTCCATGGCTGCTCTCTAAATGACGTTTTCGATATTGTCACTGGAAGCAGTGCTGGTGGCCTGGTTGTAATTATGAAGTTCCGGCGCAACCGTACAGCATTATATTGTGGCAAGGCAGTGGACAAGGTTGCTCGCTGCTGTTTTGGTGATTCTATTGATAAGGGCTGGGGCCGCCTTCGGGCTCTATTCCGATTTCTGCGCCTGCGTGCCGTATACAGCGAAGCAAACCTCGAGAAATTTTTACAATCTGAATGTGGTGATAGCGAGCGCCTCTTTGATTATGTTGACATCTCGGGTGTGCGGATTGCGGTCACAGCGGTTTCAGACAAATGTGCTCCGTCGATTTTCACTAACTACAATGGTGTTGTCCCTGTGAAGAACAGTAAGATATCAGGCCCCTCATTTAAATAACGCTCTGCCTAACTAGACTTCATCCAAAGGATACTCCCTTGTGCGGCCTAAGGACTTTGTGAAAGAGCCTCTACTATGGGAAGTGTAAGTGCAACTAAAACCCCTTTTTTTATCTCATAGACTAACAATAATACAATACAGCTGTCGAGCAACATCAGCTGCTCCAATGTAGGTTTTTCTGGGGCACCACCACGGCCATGTGCTAACTTTAAACCTAGCTATTTCAGGCCAATTGAGATGTCAGCTGGGCGTTTTGTCGATGGAGGTCTAGCATTCCCATGCCCAATCCAGCTGGCACGATGGGAATCTTCCAGGATCTGGCCAGAGATCACCCGGCCAGACATTGGCCTATCTTTGGGAACTGGTGTTATCGAACCAGAGACATCCAAAATCTCAACCAGGCCAGGCCCAATTCAAGTTCTTTGGGATAACTTCATGACCGCTTTGGATGGAGAGAAGAGCTGGCAGGACTTTGAGACTGGATTAGTAGAGATAGAAAAGGAGGACTACATCCGCTTTAATCCTAGACTGACTCGACCCTCCATGTTAAACGACTTTGATGACATGCCCCTTCTACGTCGGATTGTGAAGTGTGAGCTTCATGACAAGAAGAAATTATTAAACACTGCGTTTCGCCTTCTTGCCTCTTGCTTCTACTTTGTACTCAGCAAGCACCCGGGTTTTGTGAATGGAACTTATCTGTGCGAAGGCACCATTCAATGCCGTACAGATTGCCATAAAGTCATTAAAGCACTAACTGCACTCGAGCCTGGACCGCTTGACTTCGTGACTGGCTCAAAAGAACTAGGGAGCTGCGATATTGAACATGACATTTGTCCACTCTGTAACTGCTACAGCAAGAACATCAATTTTTCTGTGCCATGCCTCTCTGACGCTATCACTATCTCCATTCGGACAGGGAAAGGAGTTTTACAGAGAATCAGTGCTTTCCCTCAGAAGATAGAGTGGTTTGTCGCGCAACAAGGGCTGGATTCGCCTTTTGGTACCCTAGATCATGATGAGCCGGGTTGCCAGCGTTGTCCTGGATGCGAAGGGAATAAATTCCCGTTAAAACGGAAACCTTTCTCTTGGTCACCCGAGATCGCGGGAAATTTAAAAAAAAGGAAACTAAATACAGGAGAGCAAGTGATCATTTAACTCTCAAACCCAGACTGTTAAGCCGCTGGTTGTATTAGAGATGAAATTAATGTCGTGCAACCTGAAATATTGTATTTACAATAGCCACTGCTATGGCGTCGTGGGAGTGACTCTGCATACATGCAATTGCAGAAATTGAATATGCAAACAAGACGGCCTGGGAGCCAATTAGTTAGTCTGCGATTTACGCATCGTGTTAGATAGAGGTAGTCCATTCCAGGGCAGCCTGAAACCCAGCTATGTTGTTCAGAAGAAACTCAGGTACCAAAAATGGATGTCCTATGACTTAAGAAATTGTAAATGCACTGTACATGAAAGGACTTGCGCGCAGTGTCATTTGACTTAGCTCTCTTTGTAAGAGCCTCTGCTTTGGTCTGGTCAATAGCTCCTTTGTTGTCCATCTTCATTGCACATGGAGCTTCACCAATAAGGCCGGCATCCATTAGTAGGTCGTTGAACCATATTAAGCTACATGCTGCTTCACTTGTCACAATGTATTCAGCTTCCATTGTTGATTTGGATACGCTAGTTTGCTGCTGCGATTTCTAGCAGACTGGTGAACCACCCGCATATTGTCTTCCGTGTTGCGTTTGTACCATAATCCCATGGATTTTGTACCTTTCAAATATCATAGCAGGTTCCATAGTGCCTGCCGGCTCTCACATTTTCAGAACATTTAGGGCAGCCTTCCCAATATACGCATGGAATCTCTAAAGTCCACTCACGGATCTATGAGCTATATTTCATCAAAGCTTGTAGGGCATATAGAACCATGTTACCTGAATAACATTAGAGAAATGCATATTATCTTTCCTTAAAAGTCTTTCTGAGGTATCTAGTTAGTTCTAGATTAAGAATAGACATGCTCTTTCACAATCTGTAGGCGCTTCATGTTGAATTTGGCCTTTATATCCTCAAACAGAGCAAAATCTTCACACATTACAGAATTCTCTAGTGAAAGCAGCCATTTGGCTAAGGCTTCAGGTCAACTGGAGGGAGAATATGTGGCTGAGATTGACGCTTCAATGGTACTTTATATGCCACAAAGATGGATTTTCAGAACAATTCTAAAACACTGAAGATCTGTGCTAGTAAGTCTGTCGGTACAGCCAGTGATGAAGCTAGTCAAATAACTGGTGATATGGCCTTGAGCTTCTGAACCGAAGACATGAATACGAGATAAACCGCAAGTTGTAATGCTCTTAATATAAGAATACAAAGCTGAGGAAAGAAGAAGAAAAGGAGTTATTCCTGCTTCTGTTAGCAACATCTCATACTCTATCTATTGCTTTG
>LJPJ01000179.1:0-102953 GCA_001430935.1 Amauroascus verrucosus
AAAATCCCCTTGACTGAGACTCATACTGCCAACGATAGACTGGCTCCAAGGGGGTCTAGTAAGTCATAGGAAATTGAGAGAAATCAAGAGAGCAAAGGAACTGTGAAAACACCAGAAGCAGAAAGAGAACATGCATGAGCAGCTACAGAGTCACTAAATTGGATGACATGGCAAAAACCATCACAACATGACTGCAGAAAGCTTCAAGCTGCCTTAATCATCCAAGTGAGCAAAGTAACACTGTGAGGGGTGGTGTGGATGGCTCAGAAACCAATGAAGCAACAGAACAGTTGTCTGGATCTGTCAGATAGGTGTTCAGTGGCTCTGCAGGCGCAGGGAGAAAGGGGGGTGCCAGGTAACACAGCACCATCCCTGCAGGGGGAAGGTGGGAAGGGGGCAGTGCACCTGGGTGCAAGAGACAGGACAAGGGAGAAAAGAGAACAAGAAAGTGTGTTGTTGTTCAAGGGAGCAAGGCCAGGTTTTTATAGATTGAGTGGCAGCATTGGAGCAGTGTGAGATGGCGCAAAAGCGGCGAGGCAGGCACCATCCCCGAAGTGGCAATGGTGATACCGCAACAGACATGGCGTACAAGGCGGGCCAATGGGCACGAGGCGCGGCGGGCTGGGCGCCCCGCTAACCGGCACAATTAATACCAAAGTTAAGAACGTAACTGTGAATTTCCGCCTCTGGCCTAGCCCCCAGCGCTAGCCCCCCTTTGGGCATGGCGCCGCGCCCTCGCGGTGAGTGTCTATATAAAACCCCCTCCGCTTTGCGGCCACCCTGTTTCTCTTGCTCTTTTTTTTCCCCTTCTCTCTCCCTCCCTCTCCCTCCCTCCAGAAAAAATAAGAATGAATTAAACAGATGTGAGTTATATAGATGACTCACTACTTTAAGAACACTCATATCTACTATCTGTCTGTTCTCTTCAGCTTCACAGTAGCATTAGTGTACCTGAGCTCTGCAGAGAGACTGACAATACATAACCATAAGAGCACTCTAATCTATTATCACACAAAGTCTTAGTGACTGAACTTAGATGTTTTTGATAAACTCAAGATTAATGTTACTAACATGATTAAGGTCAGATATCATGGTAAAGTCTGACAGCCTAAGTGGATCAGTCAGATAAAGTAAGACAATCAGCCCCAGCCGCCGGAGAGTAGACACAATTCAACATGCTCTTTTCTGGTATTTATCATCACCCCTGTTGGGATCTGAAATATGGCTGCTCGATAGAATCTAGGGCTTAGGGCTAGGGCAGCGGAAATCGACAGCTTGGAAATCGCCTGCAAGCTGTCTATAGTGTATCTTCTCCCCCTTTCTCTCACCACCTTAGTATTTCGTTGAAATAGCTTACCTAGTTGGCAATAAGATTTTATTCTTCCTGCACCTCGATTCGAAGCCCTAACACTTGGTAATCGGAGATACACAAATTTCTAGAAGATACGGGACGAATGCAAATCTATCAAACAAGGTAAAAGCTTGGCTGAATTCATACCCTTCTCAGCAATTGATTCCTAATAAGGCTATAGAGTAGAACATAGCAGAATATTCTTGAAATATTATGAAAGTTACTCAAAATGACATAAGACTCAGCTATCTCAGGCCCTTTCTGTGCATGGAGACTTGAAATATTAGAGAGATGAAACTGAGAAACAGTTAACCTTCAGATGTGTGAAGACCGATGATACGTACTTGCCCGTATGCATACCCAAGGGCAAGAAAGTTGTTCCTAATAGCAAGACAAGTTGAATAACGATAGTCAGAAGAAAGCCATAATATTTTCTCACTTCTAAAGCAAACCCAGTGTCTGTGCAAAGATATGTGAAAGCCAGATTCAATGTCCCGCTCGTTTTCAAAGGCTGAGAAGGCCACTGACTGAACTGAACCTCTATGGTCCTTTAGTGTCTGGATTTCAGAGCCTGTCCCAGTATCCCAGAGCTTGATAGTTTTGTCATCAGAGCCTGAGGCGACCATCTTGCCATCTGGTGAGAAGGCCACCCACCTAACCAAACGTAAATGGCCCTCTAGTGTCTGAATTTCAGAGCCTGTCTCAGCATCCCAGAGCTTGATAGTTGTGTCATCAGAGCCTGAGGCAATCATCTTACCATCTAGTGAGAAGGCCACTGACTTAACTGAATGTAAATGGCCCTCTAGTGTCCAGATTTCAGAGCCTGTTCTGGCATTCCAGAGCTTGATAATTTTATCCCAAGAGTCTGAGGTGACCATCTTACCATCTGGTGAGAAGGCCACTGACTGAACCGAACCTCCATGGCCCTCTAGTGTCCAGATTTCAGAGCCTGTTCTGGCATTCCAGAGCTTGATAATTTTATCCCAAGAGTCTGAGGTGACCATCTTACCATCTGGTGAGAAGGCCACTGACTGAACCGAACCTCCATGGCCCTCTAGTGTCCAGATTTCAGAGCCTGTTCTGGCATTCCAGAGCTTGATAATTTTATCCCAAGAGTCTGAGGTGACCATCTTACCATCTGGTGAGAAGGCCACTGACTGAACCGAACCTCCATGGCCCTCTAGTGTCCAGATTTCAGAGCCTGTTCTGGCATTCCAGAGCTTGATAATTTTATCCCAAGAGTCTGAGGTGACCATCTTACCATCTGGTGAGAAGGCCACTGACTGAACCGAACCTCCATGGCCCTCTAGTGTCCAGATTTCAGAGCCTGTCCCAGTATCCCAGAGCTTGATAGTTTTGTCATCAGAGCCTGAGGCGACCATCTTGCCATCTGGTGAGAAGACCATCCACTTAATTGAACCTGAATGACCCTTTAGCGTCCAGATTTCAGAGCCTGCCTCAGCATCCCAGAGCTTGATAGTTGTGTCATCAGAGCCTGAAGCAACCATTTTGCCATCTGGTGAGAAGATCACTGACTGAACACAACCAGAATGGCCCTTTAATGTCTGGATTTCAGAGTCTGTCCTGGCATCCCAGAGCTTGATAGTTTTGTCCCAAGAGCCTGAGGCAACCATCTTGCCATCTGGTGAGAAGGTCACTGACTGAACACAATCAGAATGGCCCTTTGGTGTCTGGATTTCCACACTCGAAGAAATTTGAACTTGTGGTGGAACCTGAACCCACCTTTGCTCTGCTATAAATGTCTCTCTAATAATATCGCGCATTGGGGAGAGTGCAAGTCCGGAGCAATAAATTTGTAAAGGAGCAATATTTGCTATATAAATATTCTTATGAATAAACCGTTTTGCGTCATAGAGAAACTCTGGAAGTCCGGGCGTTATGTTGCTCTATATCAATAATATTAGTTGCTATGCACTTAAGAGTAAAGAAATAGATACCTACTTTTATCCTTGACTGTAATATATTGATGGTATCAACAGTCTCTGATATAAAGCCCATTAAGCTCATTGCCTCCAACCAATGAAGAAAATGTTCCTGCAAAAATCCGGAGATGCTGATTTGAGGCTCAAGAGTTCCACCTTGCTCTAGATGATACACCCAGTAGCGGCAGGAGTACTGCAACTCAGGTGGGAGATGTTGCTCAATAACACTTTTACTTATCTCCACACGCTCTTTACCATAACTTGATAGGCCGCAGATGTTATGTCTAAGTCTGGAGTTCATAACTTGAAGACAACACAATCCTATTTTCTGGTGTGAATTCTCTTCATTGATATGGAAGACGCTTGTCGTATTAAGAAGGAATTCTCGAAATGATAAGTGTAGAATGCGGACGGGTGCATGTAAACTTGCTGGTACACTGAGAACTGAATGCAACTTCCCCAATAAATGGCTGATGTCTTCTTCCTCTGGTTTGTGAAGAAGTTGTCCGAGAGCATTGATTGAGAGAGGGGTAGCAAGAAGGATAATAACCCCAACCACATCACAAAACTCCTCAAGCTCTGTTGACTCATCTTTATCTTCAAGGTTGAGGAGTTGCTCCAACACTGGGTGGTACAGCTGCTCCAGCTGCTTCAGTGGTGATGCTGGTGTGGCTGCTTTGGATTCAAGAATTGTTGCAAGGTGTTTTTTCGGGCGCATTTTCCCATCTCCAATAAATCGACAGATGGTGGCGGCGAAAATAAAGAGTGGAAACGATTTTTCGACTAAAATCTCTATAATGTCCTCGCCTGGCCAGTCAAGAGAGAGTTTATGCTCTGTCTGGATTTTTTGAAGTCGGTCTTTTAGGAAGATCCGTATGTCATGTTCGAGCACTGGTTCAGGCAGCTTATGGAGGATTAGATGTTGATGATCATGGTTTTGCTCAAAGCCAAGCCGGACAGGAAGTTCTGGTCCGCTTGTCAAGAAGACTTTCACGCGGAGAGATTTGGACTTTTGCAGCTGTGGCAAAAGCTGAAGTATAACTGCGATATCATCATCTGGTTCACACTCATCTAATGCGTCCATCACAATCACCATACACATAGTCTTCTTTAATTCCAGCTTCAATAATGGTTGGAGAAGGAGTGTATCAAGTTGATGGTGGAGAGATTTGGTTGCTATATATCCTCCATTTTGCATTGCGTGAGAGATGCCATCAGCCAACTGTTGGCTACAAGCCATGAGTTGCCTGGCAAGAGTTGATACCAGTCTTTTAGCATTTCCACAATCTGCTTCACCCTTCTTGAAAAAGAAGCTGGCTCCCAACTGCCCCTTCTCACAGAATGCATGTGCGACCGTCCGTGCAATCGTCGACTTCCCTGTGCCTGCCATGCCATTCAACCAGAATATGCATTTACTATCCGGTGACTCAGCCCAATCTGAAATTTGGGATAGGATCTCGACCCGAGTTTCTGGAAGACATAGATCTTCATGTTGATTTGCGTATGCGTTGTATGGTGCCCCTTCTGCAATAGGAAATCTGAAATCCTTGATCCGAGATTGGGAAGACTCCAACATTTCATCAATTTTATCCAGAACGCTCTCGGCTTGCTTGCTGTGCTGCAGAAGCTGATCAAGCTGCACCCATTGATGTAAAATCAATTCTTCTTCTTGGACATATTTCTTAAGCTCTATGAGGGGTTGGTTGCCACCCTCAATGATTCTAATTAGCATATGTCGTCTAAGACCTAAGTTCAGAGTATTGAAGATCTCTGCGGTATACTGAAGAATTGCTGCATAGACCTTGATAATCGCATGTCCTATCTCAGGCTTGTTCCCAGCGCTATAGTAGAAATTCTTTTCGATATAAGCGTATCGTGCAAGAGTATCTGCCAGATACTCTGAAGACTTGAACAATGTATCTCCAAAACTGGAGTATTTGCCTATCTGAATTCCGGTTGCTTATCAGTTGAAGTCTAGAATATGATACTTGCTGACTTACCGTCAACCCAAGTGATACAACAGTCCAAGCACTTGCTGCATGATGACTGGGATCAAAATGCACAACTGTGTCAATCACACTCTTGAAAGATAAAGCGGCATTGATAATCTTGTGTGAAACACTTCGCAGGTCAATAGTCTTACCCATTGATTTTCGAAACTTCAAGGTCCTGTCATGGTATCGCTCATATTGCTCTCTTATTGTCTGGATAACCTCATCAATTCGAGCTGCTGTTGGGGAGGTCCTGTTCTTGTTGCGTCCCAGCTGGGCTGGAATTGGTACTTTTGACAGAATGTGCTTTTCCCTTAGCTTGAGTCGATCAAATGCGGACTGCCACAGATCTTGAAGGAGGAGAGAGTCATGGGGCTTGGCTTTGCTGGGCTGGCCGGATGAAAGCTCTGGAGAAACAGGTGGGGGAGCATCGCCTGAAGTCCTGGGTTGATTTGAGCAGGGCATCTTGGGTTTATGGACGTGTTGGCTTGCAAACTCGTTTATCTCTTGGAACGTTGTGGACTTTCATTTACTAGACTTAATGACAATACTTTCGCTAAACCTTGAGTTTCTGAGAAAGGTGGATGTTGCCAGACACTTCTGTCTAGTAACAATCTCTTGTTTATGTGAAGGACTGAGAATAGGCCAGTGATAATCAGCCACGTAGCCAAGCGGCTAGTCAAGGAATTCATTGAGATTGACAACTAATATACCCTGGCTTCTTAAATTGCAAGTTTGAATATACTAGGCTTGACGGGCTGTGCCTTTCTTTGAAGGCAGATGCTATAGAACAATATAGGAGTGCTACAGTGAAGAACATCACCCAAAACGATAAGGCCCAAGGTGCATGGCTGTGTTAATTATTGCTTCCTGAGCTAAGTATCCGTTCGGTATTATACCATTCAAGGCAGGAACTGTGGGAAGTCTGAGGATTGTATTGGTGGAGGCAGTCTTGCCATGGCTAGCTAACGTAACTCTAAGCTGCATGACTAAGCAAGGCCGGATTAGGGAAGATGCCTTGGCGGATGCCAAGGCTAACCTCCAAACAGCCATACCGGAAAATCAGATTTTTCGGAAACCGTCGGAACACCGAAAATCCGACCCGCAACGCTAAATAACCAACATTTTGTAGATCAACGGTTTCCGCAACGTAGTTTAGCGAACACGTTGCCGAATCGGGCAACGTATCTTATATATTCCATAGAAATATGTTAAAAAGGCCCGATTTGAGTGTGTAGGAAGAGAAGAGAAGCTCCAATTGTGGATACAGTGATTAACTACATTAAAAATGGTCCCGCCTGTCCGCCTGACCAAACCTCCTGGTTTCATAGAGGAAAAGGAAACAAAAATAGGTACCACCCACCCACCTGACTGTTGAAAGCTTTCACTTTGGAATGCCTCCTCCACAAGCAGATGATTCGGAGGGAGATTCAACATCTGGCATGTTGGCAGCGCTGGAAATAGGCACAGACCCTGCTGCGTTTATGCTGAGTTCAACAGTTGAAGTTGACATAACTGATGGAAGAGGAGGCAATTGACTGCGCTCATTAGGCTTCCATGCAGATTCAAAAGATGGCCGAAAACCCGAAAACGTAGTATATCCATGGCTGCCTCCCGATGAGAAATTTGGCATTGGAGCCCGACTCAACGGAGACAGAGTCGTTGGGAAAGGAGGGGGGAGGCAGGTTTGCCCATTTTGGCAGTTTGATTGAAGAGAGTATCTTTAGCTTTTCTTTTCTTCTACCCACAGTTAGTTGACTTTCGGGTTTCGATTCTTTGGAAATCACTTACTGCAGATTGAGAGGAGCATTTGTGGAGCTCCATAAGAATCTTGTCAATTTTATTGTTCATTTCCTTCAACCTATATTAGCAGTGCTTGATTACACTGCAATATGAGAATGTGCACATACTGTGAGCACTCGTAGAGTGCCTTCCGCAAGTTTCATCCTTTCATGCTCATAAGACAGGAGCTTCTGGATCCCGGCAACAAGATCAGAGGAGGAAGATGGTATTGACACAGGGAGATCACCCGAACTATCAGGCTTTACTTTAACCAGGAGAGATGAGAGCTTGTTGGATTTTCTGGATATCACGCCCGACAACAAATCCTTGGCTGCCGCGTTTCGAGTACCGTGGGTAGGCCCGCATCAGCACCGGCTTGTACACAACTCCCTGTTGTATTTGATATATGGCCAATTGGCTGGGGTTCCTTCGGTGGCATTAGGACTATCAACATTATTGATTCAATTAGCTTTGCTTCAGTATCAGCTTTGTTTTTCTTCTCTTGTTTGAACCTCTGGTCCTTCGTTCGGCGAAGTCATCTTCTATGACATCACAAAGCCCAGGTTTCTAAGTCAATACATTCTAGAGTTGGATCGAGCCATTATAGTCATCGGCTTTCCGAGCAGATACAACTTCATACGCATTGCAAGATTGGCGTATATCTCTTTGTCCAGTCAGAATGCTGCTCTTTCAGGGAATAGCATTAACTTACGCCGCATGTACCATTTCCCCCGTGCTGGGCTCTTTGATATTCAATAATCGGAACAGCCTAATAGAACACCTCACAAAATGCGTCCGTTTCAAACTCCTTTACAAAATAGCTATCTAGCTTGGTCGGGTCGTTTACATTATGTATTCCGCATTCGGGGTTGTCTTGTCGGCTCGGTTCCAGGAGCCTCTGCATGTATCCCTGGGGGAGGTAGGTAAGTATGAAATATGACTATGTTGCTGGCTCTGAACACTTACTTTCAGTCTGGTCAAAGACTTAGATTTCCAGACCTTTGTGGCATCTCTCATACGCTTCTCGTACTCGTCAGAGAAATAGCTGGTCTCGCACAAGGAATCCGAAAACCTCTTGAACAACACTGGGAATCTTTGAATTGTTGAATGGTAAGAAGTATGCCCCACAATCACTCAGGTCGAATTGCACTGAGGAAGGGGTCCAGGGAAGGAGTGGGAATTTCCTCTGTCAATGCACTTGTACAGAAAGAGAAAATGATCTATCCCGAACAGGCATTGCGGGATTCCGTTCAGTTCTACTGATGGATTGTATTCAAGGGCGCCGCAAATACTTGATCGATGCACTAATATTATCTCAATAATTTATAGAAGGTGTATTACCTATATAAGATAAAGTAGTCTTCGACAGGAGACTTAAAGGAAATTTTTTTTTTTTTTTCCTTTGGCGACACGAGTGAAAACAGTTAAAATATTATTGATTAATCTGGGCAATAATACAAGACTGTCAGTAAACAATTTTTATTTTTTTTACGTTTATTGCAACAGACTGGGTCGCTTTATCCGTCCTTCACTATCCTGCTGATTATCCTTTAAGAATTATTTTATTAACAATGTCTTTGAAGCAGCTAGGGAGAATAAGGTAGGCTAGGTGACTTCATCCACGCGTATCTAAGCTCGAATATTCCGAGATCACAAAAATACATCCCAGAGTAACACATTCTCATGCAGTCTACCCTATTTTTCCCCCTTTCTTCCTTTCTCTCCATCTTGTGATTTTTCATCTTTCTTGATTTCTTTGTGATTACACACAAGGATCTGCTGGATCTCAAGATCTTCCAGAGGATTTGGATGTTTAGCCATGATGAAGACTGAGACATTCTTGAAAGTAACATTCTGTTTTCTTTTCTTCCATTCCTCCTCCATAATGTCATTAACTTTTTCCTGCTTAAAATATTCAAGATACAAGCTTGAACACTCTTTCAGGACTCCTCCATCTCTCTGCCATGTTATATCTGCATTGTTGTGTATATTGGTGGCATGCTCCTCATACCCATAGTGGTTGTCTTGGTAGCAGTCTTCCACCCTAGCTTGGATAAGTCCAGCCACCTTGATCTGGTTCTCAGCAAACTTTCTGGTCTGCTTGAAACTGTGAGCATCTGTGATCAGCCAATGCAGCTCATCAGCATCCAAACCATCAAATGGGAGTGCGTCGATGCAAGCAAGCTCATGGTGCTCATGGTTCTGGCTGAATATGATTAAGCCACTAGGAGACAGATGGGTTGCAAGCTGGCGGAGAGCCAATATCCAGGACATCCTGACCACGATGCAAATCTGCAAATGACACAAACGGACCAACATTAACAGCATGATGCTGAAAGGCCTGGTTGTAGAACGGTGCTATTATATCATATTCTTGCTCGGCCATGGTTTTACCCCCTGCAGCTGGCTTCAAAATAAAGGCGCGTTCCTCAACCTGCATTTTTTCCTTTTGCTCAGTGTTAGGGCTTCAAATCTAGGTGCAGGAAGAATAAAATCTCATTGCCAACTAGGTAAGCTATATCAACGAAAATACTAAGGTGGTGAGAGAAAGAGGGTCCGGAGAGGAGATACACTATATACAGCTTGCAGGCGATTTCCGCTGCTCTAGCCCTAAGCCCTAGATTCTATCGAGCAGCCATATCTCAGGTCCTAACACTCAGCAACGGTCGATGCCATAACTTCTTTGCTAAAGGTTGGAAGTTGAGTTGTCAAGAAAAATGGTCGGACAAACTTTGCTCTTTAAAATATGTGAGTCTCATGCTTCACTTATCAATAATCAATTACTGACCTTCTTACGTTGGCTTCGCAGCAAAACAATCTAAGCACTATCTATCTGAGTGATAACTGATCTCAAATATGGTTTAGGGAGAAAGATGAGAAAGGGCTATGCTGCAGAAGCTTGAGGAGAACAATCAGTTGTGGAAGAAAGTAAAGTCGATGTGAGGGTAAGTTGATGGAGTAAGGCAAGAATGACATAGAAGAAGGAAGAGAAAAAAAAATATAGAATGATTTGAAGATGTGTTACTGCTCGAATCATTGTGTTACTACGGCTATTGGAGCAGAGGAACTGTTAGCAATGACACCCAGTGTACAAGCCTCCATACTGTAAGGCTAATCATATTCAAAAGGCGTGCGAATTAACTGATCTTGTTAGATTATTGATGATGACGTGGGAGACATGTATCATGTCTGTACAGAGTATATTCGCAAACAAGCGTCGTGGGATTGATATTGAGTTAAGGGATGATGGTAGGCGGCCACTTTTTCTGACATCACTTATATTATTAAAGCCGAGAGACAGAGAACAGACAAAAATTATTCCAGGCCAACCCGACGGAAACAACAAGAATTGTGACCTCATTCAACCCAAATATTTGCATCACTTTGTACTTCTTTATCCAACATTGCAACACATAGATCATATGAGAAATCCGGTACATCTTTCAAAAGTGCATTGTTAAGAATTGAAAATCGCGTACTCCTCAATGTTGATAAGTTCTCTACCACCAACTCAATCACGAGGTCCCTCAGTTCTCGGTCAAACCCAGGTGTTGAACGGTAGACTTCCGCAATAGTAGTGGCAAATGATATACTATCATGGCAATCCAAAAAAGATGCCCGGAAGTATTCCTTTGCTATTGTTTTGAGCCCATTAATTTGGAAGTAATCGGCCTGAGCATACATCAGAGCATGGAAATGCGCCGGATGGCCAAGAGTACTTTGGGCGCTGGGAGATTTGTTGCCGGCAAACATATCAACTCCATGTCCCATAATAAAATCAGTACTCTCAGTAACATTTTCAGTTGTAGGATCGCGTTTAGAACATGGTAAATCTTCTGCATCCAAATGAGAAGTAGATCCATGAGGCTCAAGCACATAGCTGCCTGTATAGAGAAATTCCAATGTTTTTTTGACAAGTATGGGGTCTTGATCATTGAGCGTAACAATCTGAGATGAACTTTCCTATTACACCGACTCTTGTCAGCCTGCATTGCGCTGTCACTGAAAGGGACAAACAAGAAGAGTTACCTCGAGTCCACCATCACACAATTTAGTAAAGTAAGCCGACTGAGGACAGACTATGATTCTATGGGCTGGCAAAAATTCAGAATCACAAATGATACTGAGGTCACTATATTTCGAATTTAACAGCCAACTGCCCATCAATGTTAGTAATGCCGTAGATATTGTGGTGCTTTTAAGATAAATAATATTTACCTTGCAATGGAAATCAGGCTTTCCACTCTGTCCCTGGGTCCATCCTGCGCAAAGCTTGTTAGGCATGTCCCCTTACTGACCTTTTTTTTCTTTCCTGCCATCAGAAGAGATAGAGAGCTCCGTGTCTAAAATTTTGTGTGGTCTGGGAGCTGATGAGGAGTAACCCACAGACTAAGGCTTGAAAAGCTATGAAGAGACTGACACAGTTGTCATTTTTATGTTGCTTGAAAAAATTCCAATCAACCATCCCACTTCTGGTCACACTGTTGGAGGGTTGTGGTAGGAGATAATTGGATGCTTCCTGTGCAATCAATTATGATTGGACCAGCTCAGAAGGATGAATGAAGCAAACTAAATAAGTTCTGACCCCAAAATGGCAGGAGAGCAGCACAGGTGGATTCTGAAATTTTACAAGTGTCAACTCACATTGTTAAGAATTGATTACTTCCTTCTGACTTAGCAATCATTTGCAAACAAGATCTGTAGGATATCAATACATGGGTTAACTACTAGTTAGACCACTTGTGGATGACATGAGACACATGGAGTTAACTATTAGAAGTAAAGCCATGAATAAATAAGCAATCTAGGTTAATCTACTTTCCCACTTGGACCTTCCTTGGCCTACTGGCTTTCTTCGCCGCATTTCTACAAGATGAGGGCTCCTGGAGGAGTCTCACTCTTTCCACTTCACCGGGGGGGAAACTCTTCTGCAGGCTTGTTACTGCGGCACAGAGGTCTAGGATCCGCAATGATTGGCTATGAATAAATGGGATGCGCCATAAGGAGAAACTATGGCCCGAGGAGTCATGTGATGATATCAGAGTTTGTTAGGTAATACTGTTAGTACCGACGGTTCATTGGTCATGTTCATTACTATGAAAGGGTTGCTACGGTGGTCTAACTATAAGAGGTCGGTCACGTGCTAGAGGGGTGAGCTGGATTACCTAACAGGATTACCTAACACGTGGATTACTTAAGATGGTGATTCTGTATTTAGTGTTTTTATAATTTGTATAGAAGATGTTTCATGAGACTCTGAGATCTTTCATCCAAAGTGAGCAATTTGGAAATTTGCAGTATTGTTCATTTTTATGGCCTTTGGTGGTTTGTACAGGATGAAACAAAGGGCTGGCTCAGAAGCAGAAAACACCATCTGAAAGCTATCCATTTTCCCAATTGTGCAAATGAAAGATTGGGCAGAAGAGATGTAAAAGAGGCGGAAAACACAACAGTTTTATGTTAATATTGAGATTAAAGATTCTAGCAGGAAAGAACACTCTCAGTTCCTCCTGTTCCACAGGCCATAGAACTAAAGCTATTTCAATGTAAGAAATGCTGCCACCAGGAAAGGTAGAAATGGTGACTTATCCAATCATGACCCAACTGTCCCACACTCATTAATCCATGGTGAGCTGAGCAATCTCAGGCACGATGAATATGCCTTGCAGTCTCTGCAGAAAGAAAGAATTCTTGAGCTTTGTACATGGGGCCAATGCCATATCATCCAGCATCTTTGCATCATGGAGCAACAAACAGGTCTGAAATCATCACATCATCAGGGTTAGGAGAGTTCACTCCGAAGAAACAATGCACTCAGGCCCCTGGTTCCTGCTGTGATTTGTGGAAAACCAAGGGAAATCATGATGGTGGCTCAGCTTTGGAACAGAACAATCTCCACAGAGCACTGTGACTAGTGAAAAGGACTGGTGGTGAAAAATAAAGTTGTACTGAGAGTGAAACATGTGGAGGTGGATGGTGATATGAGAATACTCAACAAATACACCTTGTCCCTGGGTTTTTGTATCCAACAATCTGCCAGTCACATCTTGATCTGCCAATTTGTGGCCACATGCTTCTGATTGTGTTATGTTCTCACAATTGGCGAATGGCCCCAATGCAATAGGGAATTCGCCAATCAAGGCGGCACTGGTATCGCAGGACAGGATGTACACTGAGGCGTGCAGCCCGCGCCGATAGAAGGATATTATTAGGTATTTGCCATAGAGAGGAGGGATGGTCACACGGAAATTCTTAGCTCTCACCAAAGCTTTGAATTAGGATGGTCACTCACTTTTCTCAGAGCATTGAGCAATCTGCTGTTCTCTGGCTGAATTTGCCTCGCTTAAAGTTCTAATTCTGATAGACTAGCTGCTGAATGATCCAACGCCCGATTCGCTTCCCTTGGATCAGAGGCCTCGATGCATGGTATGGAGTTCGACATTTCACCATCACCAGCAGATCTGTGTATTCCCTCAGTTTCAGGTTCAATATTATGTGCGGCATTATCATTCGCAGGCATTGTCCCATTTGGAGGAGCGGGAGTGTCATTGTCTATGGAGGAGACATTCTCTACAAGATTTAGCTTTTCCTCTACCATTCAATGCCATGTCTCATACCTGTACCCAATTGCCTTCTTCGCTTCAAGTTTTCATGAGCATTATTCCCTGTATAAGGGCGTTTTGCAGCGTCACTGCCAACATGTCCCACAGGGCTAGTGGGAGCTGTAGCTAAATCTCTGTCGTTGAGTGAATGAGGAATGGTTGTTGCGAATCCGGGCAAACTACCTTGCTGCATTGCGGTGGCTTGCTTGGATCTGCTGATGTCCCCAGATGCAGTTCCCTGCAAATAATTAGGGTCTATCTCCTGCATTGGTTCTGCGGCTGTTGATGTTGGAATATGACTTGACGAGTTGGAATAAGAAAGGTCAGTTGTAGAAGACAGTGACGGGCTAGCTCACCCCTCCGGTGGACACAACAGAGAAATGACTGTAGAGCCCCAGTTGTGCGGTGAGCGTGGTGCTGTCAAGTTGGTTTCTGCATACTGGTCTTGCTTGCCATTTGAATTGCTGGAGTTTAAGGATGGGTGGGTGAGCGGCGCACAATGAGATGTGTTTTCTGTCAACAGTTTGTCTGAAGATGTAGAAGCACTCCAAGCGGAGTCATCCACCATACACTAGATCAGCCTTTCCATGTTGCTCTCTAACTAAGAAGCCAAATTACCTCCTTGCCACGATAGTCGCCTTCTCCTTGAAATCTGCCTTTGCAGAAACAGTGCTCTGGGTGAAACTCAGTTTTAAGATGTCTCCGAATCAATTGCCAACACCACAACTTCCTCAGGTCGCCGATAATACTCACAGCCTGCAAAGTACCGACAACGGCATCGAATACTACCATTGGGAAAGAACGTCGTTCAAATTCGTTTAAGCATCGATGATCACTTGGTATATGGCTGAGAGCCAGAACAATCGCAGGTTCTTTTAGTGAAAGCCATTTCTCCCCATGCATGCGCCATCGCATAAGCTTTTCACGTCTCTCTTTCTTTACTCTAGCGGGGAGATTCGCCCAGCACTTTTCCGCGAAGTAAGTGGTTACGCGTTTGTTTTTGGGAATGGAACTGCCCTCGCAATATAATATGGCCTCAGGTTCCAACACTCGAAGATTCAAGGCCAGCACTTGTTTTCTGAGAATCCTATAAGCACCATTCGCATCTTTGTCAGCTGAATTGAAGGCCTTTTCGGTCTCAACTAGTTGACTGCTTGAATCCGAAGGACTGTTCACCTGATCAGGCTTGAAGAAGTCTCGATCAGCTCCCAGACACCGTTCTACTTCATCTTTCAATTCCTGCAGTTGCTCAGATCCTCTATCCCAACTATCGGTGATGGAAAGAACTTCATCGCTATCGAACTCCTTTTTAGCTTGCCCTGAGTTATATGATATCTCACTTTGTGTGTGTTTTGGTTGTTCTGAGATTTGTTTCTTCACCTCCCGTAAAGCAACAACCCGTTTGTGACGATACCAGAATTGTTGAAACGACTCAAAGTCCAAGGCCCCTGTTTGATCCAGCTCATTACCCACGCTTCTGAAATATTCTGCCAGGGCCTACTATCTAAGTTAGCAATTGGTATGAACAATGCAAGGACATTCAATAAAACCAACCTTTGCATCATTCTGTTGCTCAAAAGCTTGAGCTAGTCCGTTCAGATGTTGTTTAACGTTGTCTTTCTAATAATGATTGTGAATTTGTGCCCGCTAATAGATAGATGAAAGATGAAAATACCCACCCAGCAATTCTTTTCCATAGTTGGAATAAATGGTGAAGCTGAACAGGACCGTTGGTAATTTCCAGAGTCTTTTGATCTCAGATAAAGCAATTGGGGTTGGTCTTGGTTGCGGGGGCGAGATCCGTAAATTTATCGTTCCGTACATGGGCCCCAAGCATTCTGAACATTCGCTTATTTTGTGGATCCTTGCCTCGGCGAATGGCATGGGGCGTCAGACCCGTATTATCCAAATCGGTCCGTCAACGACCCGCCACTTGTCAAGGTTCGTGTTTTGATTCATACCAAATCGCAAGTGTCCCCAGCCCCACTAATTTTATTCCAATGTCCTGGCGCGTATGCTGGTTGGCATTGGAAACATTGCATGAAAGTCTAGACTTATTTTGTCGAAAGGATAGTTACAAGGTGTTAACACCACAGTGAGTAAACAATAGGAGATTAGCCTATTAGTAAGGGTTGGTTGGACTCCACATGGCTTATTTAAGGACAGACAAGGAAGGATGCAATACAGTGAATTTCTACTGGTGGACTGATTGAGCATCACCCACCTTCATACTTTCCTAGCCATGCTATCCCTCTTTTTTTGCATGGCTGAATGGATTCTACCTGTGAACCTCCTCTTCTCTCGTATCTAGTCATGAGAATATGGGCATGTACAGCAATTCACAAGCCTTAAACAACACGGCCAACTCACAGCACTCTTGATTCAAAATGCAGCGTACCCGATCCATACCCATTCATTGCTAGCCTATAATTGGCAAACTTATGATTCCTTTTCTTTCCCGGATTGACTTTATGAGTTCCTTCGTATCTTATTTCCTAAGATGCATGCATGTTTTACTTTTGAAAGGTGTTACTGGAACAGGGAAGGCATAGAATTTCATGGTAGATTGTGTTGTAATGCATTAATACCAGAGAGACATCTACTTGTTTGCATTTTGAAGTTTAGCTTTATCTCGAATCATGTTCCTAACAAGCTTCATTGAGCCACTACTGATCAAGAGCTGAACATCTACCCATTGAGACCATGGTAAGGAGTATTATAGCTGCTGATGGCCAGTGCTAATAGGGTTCAGGAATCGCAATCCAATTCTGGGGAGGGTTGGGTCTGTCTCTGTTGGCCACTAAATGTTTGATAGATATAGAATCTGGCAGAGAACATGATGCCCTTGAAGACTATATCACTGACAGTGGGTTTAGCATCTGTGATACCCCAGTGATTATTGAACTGGGTCATCAGCAGTATACTATTTTTGTCAAAGGAATTGCTTTAACAAAATTTACATTCATCAACTCCCACTTGATAGCAACACTCTTTGAGATGAATGATGAGCTCGCCCTTCAGCTTAGCAAACCCAAAGCTGCCAAGCAGACTGTTAAGAAGCTGACGTTAGTCAGCTTTGGCTGCTTATGTAATTTAACATAATGGGTAGAGGTGACAACCTCCCATCAACTACATCCTCATTCTAACATTTCGGTTATGATCCATCTCTCCGTTTGCGAAATCTCTCCGAGGTATTATATGTGATGGGCGAAATGAGCTATTCGCCTCTCGAATCCTCTCCAGGAAATCCATCCAAGCGACAACTTATGGTCGGGGAAAGCGTTGCTCAATATATGGGCGCATAACAGATATCTGGTGTCTATGCGTCCTATTGTGAACATACGCGTGCTACACCGGTTGATGGCGGCGTTAATTGTTTGGCGAGCTATCTTGTATGGCGCGCCATTCTAGCATGTTGCCCACGAGGCCAATTAGATGATCCATCAACGAAGGAATTCTTGACCCCACACATCCTTTATCAAAGGTAGAATTTTACAACTTCCAGAGCCTAGACTGTCACCGCCAATTTCATTTCACTCGACCCCAACCACGATAGTTCTGGGGCTACTTACAACGCATAACCAATAGTTTTCGATATGGATATTATTTGCAGAAGTCTCACCGTTCAATTAACGCCATGCTCTAGTTTTAAGCTAGGAGATTGGATACTTTCTAGGGTTTGGCAATATTGAAAGATCCATTTGTATTCGTTAAGAGTTATAAGAACCAGAGATCCATTCCACCCAATTGTCAACCCTTTTTATTGACACTCTGCTTAGGAGAGCCTATGAAGTGGCACCGCGAAACCAAATGCCAAACCAAACACTTGTATGATCGAGCTTCGTTCGTCAGATTCAAAAAGTTTGTTGAATGAGGAAAGCACAGGTTCCAACAATAACCAGCCGTTCGTCCTTCGAGCTTCCATTAAAGGATAATCAGCGTGATTCCCAAATGGGGAACCAGGATTTGAGCTGCGTGGTCAGTTATACCGTGCTCAAAGTTTCTATCAGCCTCTCTGTTGCACCTTTGCTCACTAAATATAGTTCAAATAGGCGTCTCTATTTGAAACCACGAATGCACGCTGAAATTTATTGCACAACGAACAGGAAAAACCCGAAATAGCATCAAGTCTCATCTCTAAACGAATGCTTAAATTAGCATCCATTAGGAAATTTATAGCTCTTGCTTACCTCCCTGAAAATCTCGGGACTTTTGAACTCTGAGCCCGATGGATATTCGCGCGATATGGACCCGATTGAGCTCGGCGCTCTCTTTAAGCCCGCGATGTGACAAAAAAATGATGGCCTCTCACCCACCCGCTATAAAACCTAGAGGAAAAGCAAAAGTTAGTGTGGCTCGCCAAATGCTCGGGTACGATGTTAAACGATAATCGGATCACCTGGTTTATTTGCTACACATCAAGTCAGAACTAGTAAACCATCAGCGGCTGGGATATACTCACCGGAGCGAGCTCAACGCGATAAAATTGACGGCTACCCACCCACCCCCTTGTGCTAAAGGTATGTCATTAGCAATCGTTCCAGAGCAGAACTTGTTCCTAGGTATACCGGATCGGCTCAACGCAGGGCTTTCGAATCACCCACCGTCCCACTCCTGAAGTTCGCTGTATCAAAATGTCAGATAGCAGCTCAAGATTAACAATACTGCTTAACTCACCGGATTCGGCTCGATGCGGGCTTTCGAATGACCACCCACCCACCCTCTCCTATTAAATGCCGCTGGAGACTATTTTGTACCGCGTGCACATCCTCAGAAGAGAATCTGCACGCGGTTTGTGGGAAATCAGCGGTTAGTAAATGTTACCTAAATAGAAATCTAACTAGCTACCTACCGTCAAGAACGATGCTCCCGGACCTCCACCTGTCTAGAGCTTCGAAGCTATCGTGGAAAAAGCATGATTGTCTGTAATGCCGTTTGAAAGATACTAACATGAGCAAGAAAGGAGCTGACTACCCAAGACAACTATGTTGTAAAGAAAAAGGCCCACCACCCGCCCAACGTTGTTGAAATCCTTGCAATTAATGTTGAAGCCGGCATCGGAAAACCGAAAGCCGTCAAGTGTCGGAACATCGACGAATCGAGAACCAACCAAAAAACCTCCCAAAGAGAGGGCAAAAAAAAGCACAAAAAAAAGACGCAAAAAGAGCGTGCGGTAATGTAATGGACTTCTCGTCCGAGATTCTTTAGGATGGTTTTTTTTAAAAAGAAAAATTTATGGGTTTTTTTTTTTTTTTTTTTTTTTTTGGTATTTTCATTGAGAATCACAATTTCAGCCTAGACTCAGAGAGCCCAGCCTCCACGCGATCTCAATTTTTCTCGCTGCTGATTCCAGCGTCTGAACACGTACGAAGAATGAATGTGTCGAGGGTCATATTCGGAGATACCATTCCGACGGTTCAGTTCGACCTGAACCCGACCTAGTTGGGAGTACGCGCAGTTCCGCTCGTATGGTCACGAATCTGGGTGAGCGAGGTACACCAGTATTCGGAATACTTTTCGGTCTCTCCATTTTCTTTGGGTGTCGCTAAAGGAGTGACTTTCCATCCGCCGAGTTTGCCGAGCAAAGACGGCGTATGGTCGCGGTAAGTGTCGACACCGGGGACGATCCATTGATCGACTATCTTCACGTGTCCGCCGGAGAACTGGACTCGCTTCTCAACCTTATTGGCACCGGGCTTTCTCATGGCGCTCTTCAGCACGGGGGCTGAAGGGGCATCCCGAGATACCGGACATCGTCCAGGGTACTTGGCATTGAGACGAGCGAATACAGCATTGGCATATCCGCGAAGATAGCCGGCTGAGGTGGAGGTACCGGAACGAGTGGACGTGCTTGTAGCACGGGAACCTGCCGATGCAGATTCGGTGGAACGAAGGGACGTGGTAACGCCACGAGTCGAGCGAGTGGCGGTCTCGCGAGGAACTACAGACATAGGAACAGCAGACCGAAGAGAAGAAACAACAGAACTAACAGAACGCCTAGAACTCCCAGAAACAGAACGAGAAGAAACAGAAGAGGATGGCTGCCCAGACGGAAGAGAAGTTGGTTTCGAAGCCACATGACGGGTGATCGCTGCATGAACAACGGAAGACCCAGCAGAAGAGAACGACTGGTTACGCTTAACAGAAGTGGAAGAGACAGAACGAGTGGATTTGGCCACAGAGGAAGCAACAGAAGAAGTAGAAGAAACAAACAAAACAAGTGGACTTGGCCACAGAAGGCCGTGCGGCAGAACGAACGGCAGATGAAGCAACAGAAGAGAAAGACTCATTCCGCGCAACAACAGAAGAAGCCACAGAAAGAGAACGAGCAGTGGGGGCAGCGGGACGTCTCACCTCGGTGGGCTTGAAGCTCACCTTGTGGGGGAAGGGGTTGAACGGAGGTCCGTTGCGCCTTCGGGCCGCACGGTAGTTCGGGATTATCGGGATACCAGGGATATGGTATGAAGACATGATAACCTTGTGCTTCAATAAATGATAATGGTATGGTATGGTATGGTATGGTACAGTAAGCATGAAGGTGGCGAGAGGAAGAGAGAAGAAGAAAAAAAGAGAAGAAAGGGAAGAGAGAAAGCGGTTGATATACCCAAGGACGTGTTCCATGGATCAAAGGATTGATGTGGTTGCCATAACAGGGAATTCTCCGTGCTCAAGCAGCGTACCTTCTTTCGTAAGGTTCAAGGTTACTTGGTCTGGAAGGACTAGAGTTCTACATTCGATAACTACGGTTTGTTTACATCCGTTTTTGCCAGAAGGAGTAGGCGCCTCCCACTTTTTTTGAGCTATTTGGGGCGTCGAAAGGGTTGTATGGCATTACAGGGAGACGTACGGGATTTTACATATTCTCGCGACGAGGTGTAATGCGTGTATATTTATCAATTCGAAGTGTAGAATAGTAATGAGCGCGTAGAGAGCGATCGATCGACACCAATCTTATGTAGGATCTTAGCATGAGTGCCTGTGCTTCTCTGAAACGGTTGATAAACCTCCGTACAATGCCCTACATCGCATAAAGAAACATGTCCCAGGGCTTCTGTGGACAACTCAATGTGGATGGATCTGTCCTACGCCTATCTGGATATACCAGTTTGCTGTAAACTCCTAAACTCCGTTCGTAAATCCTCGATGTGCTACTTGCCTTCTCCCGCGTGGAGTCTTAGACTAAGGAACGTAGAGATGCAAAGAGGATAAATAGACGCCAAAAAAAAAATGTAGACCAGCTACTTGATGAAATCCTTGTCCCATTTCCAGCACCATGCCTTCCAAGTCCTTGCAGTTGAGCCTCAGTGGGGCAGCGGGGGACCCATACGCGGGCTCCACAGAGGCAAATACTAAAATGTGACCGCATTCAACGTGCAAATGAGCTTCGAAGCAGTTACACGGGGATGGAGTTGCACGCTTACGGAGAAGGTGATATCAGGTCTACCCTTTATGTGACTCAGGTTGATGGCTTACAGCGAGATTATACAGGGATATATGTGCATGCTGCGGACAATAGAAGATAGTATCTATTTGTTTATTTTTTATTTTTTGAACAGCGAGTACAGTACATTAGTTTGAAGATCTAGCCACATTTTAAACTAAAAAGTTTTAGTGGTATGCTGTTAAGGGCAACTGAGCTGGAGCAAACAATACCTATGAGACTTGAACCAAGTGGGAGACTTCGCTCCCGTTTGGTTTGCATATACACAGTATCAGGCGATATTAAGATACAATAGCCGCTAAACACCATCAAAGCAGCTTATTTCCAGTAGACAATGCCGTCCATCAATCTTCTCGCAGTTCGATACACCGTTGCCCTCTCCACTTCCCCATTATTATCTATCTTCGCACCAACCACCAACTTACCACTTGAATGCCCAAGCACCAATTCCTCTTTGCTTTCAACACCCGGCCTAGCAAGCTCATTGACAACAGAGCCAGGAATCTTCGCAGCAACCGCTAGACTCAGAGCCGTGGTTATTGGCATCGCATTATGTGGTTGACCAACAGAAATCGCACGCACAACGACATCGACAGGATTCTCATCCAACATCTCACCAGAGAGCAACCTATGCGAACTAGGTTTAGAAACGAAACATATCTTCGGAATCGACGCCGGCACGTTCTCAGGGGTATCAGCCATGCCCATCTTCATCGTGGCCTTTTGCCTAATTGATTCCAATCTCTTCAATAATCCGTCCACCTTCTGTGTCTCATCTGGCAACATTGTTCCACTAATCCCCAGCTCTTCAGCAGACACGAATACAGACGGGTTCCCCACATCCACACAAGTCGTCCGTATCCCATCGATATAATCAATCACATTCCCCGTAGGCAACATTTTCCCCGTCTTCGATCCTCCAGGATTCACAAAATCAAGCCTAACCTTAGCCGCTGTCCCAGCCACCCCGTCAATCGCAAAACCTCCCTGTGCGGCTGCCTCACCGTCACACACAGGAAACGTAGCCTCAATGACTTTCCCCGTGTTAGTATTAAATATCCGCACAATCACATCCCCACCGCTCTCCTCCATCGGCGGCTTAAATATCCCCAAATCAACAACAAACGGCCCAATTGCACTGCTCAAATTCCCACAGTTTCCCGAATAATCGATATCCGCATTCTTCACGCCAACCTGCACAAAAGTAAACTCCACATCAACATTGGGCCTACTCGACGGACCCACAACACATATCTTTGACAGACTCGATATTCCTCCACCAAGTCCATCTAGCTGGCGTCCGTTTGGGTCCGGAGAGCCCATTACGCCAAGAAATATGGGGGCCCAGTCCGCACGAGAAGCGGGGAGGTCTTTGGTCTGGAAAATCACACCACGAGATGTCCCACCGCGGTAATAGGCCGCAGGAATGCGGCTTTGTCTAAATCCATTTTGAAAAGATAGATTTGATTGAGAGAAAGGCCTTCGGCTGACCCAACAGTACTAGTTACAGAAGAAGGAAGATGAGTTAGCGAACACAGCGAATTACAAAGCTCAATAGGTGGATAGAAGGGGAAAAGGGTGCTCAATCCCGTACGGTTCGATTAAGCTTACTCTACATAATTTAGAAATGTACAAATTCGTCGGTGCTGTCCCCTGCAGTCCCATAACTTCTCTGAGAGAGTACGTATTTCCCCTTTGTGGTAATTGACGTTGTCTAAATTACCGAAGATGGTATGCTTCTGGAAGCCCTGGAGATTCTTGGCGCTGGGCACGTGGCTGGGGCGAAATCGAGTGACATCATGGACATGAAGCGCCAAAAGGAGAAAAAGAGAAACAAACAAGGAAAGCAGGAATAGGCCCATCTCCTATCTCTCTTGCCAACCCAAGCAGGCTCTGTCTATAATATCTCAAGTTGAGCTCAACGCAGTAAGATATCAGGTACATTTCAAATGATCACCGGAAGCGACATGGGGAAGGCCAAAGTGACTACATATAGTTATTATCCTTATCTCCCTTGACCTTGCGATCGACGATACACGACATACTTTTCAAGTCGATATCCTCTCTACCTTCTGTACATTCACTGTGGCATATACTTAGAGTAGTCGGCCAGACCCTCTAGTTTTGAATTTAGCCTCTCTTCAAATCGCAAATCTACTACATTGGGCCCTAAAACATAAAAAGGAAAAAACCAAAAGATTTTATTCCTGGACAATTAAGTTGAAAGTATACCTATACACGAGCCACCAGGACATATATACATATCATAATGCACCATTAAAAGCAAACAGCAGAAAGGACGAGTGGATGAATATCTCTGTCAGTTTTGCCACAAACCGCGCCTATTCCTTCCTTGCTAAACCAACATTTATAACTTCCCACCTTACGCCATCAAAAGCAAAGTCCGGTATCATTACAACCACCGCTGACGCCCTAATTTTGCAGTGTGCATATCGCAGAAAAGGGATCTCAAGCGTCTCGTCGTTTGTGATTCAATTTGGGAATGTAGAATTGGAAAAGAGAAAAGCGCCGAATATTAGTTGCAAAACGAGCATGAAAACAAAAAAGCGTAAATGATGTAGACGATAAGGGTGACCGGAGGAGGAGCGGCCACCCTCTCACCCGGCTTTCGGTGATAACTTCGGAAACGACTTTTTACGAAAATTCGGAGTAGGCCTAAATTATCCAACCCTCGCGGAATCGCCGGATATCAGCCTTAGCAAGATATTTCCCTGTATCCAAAGCCTTCTGCCAATACAGAAGGAGTTGCTCATATAAAAAATGCAAGGCGGGGAGTTCGGGACACAATGCTAAATGGGGCGTGGCTGCAAAGATGATGGCAGCGAGAAGGCACAAGAGAAAAACAAAAGTCGGGACATACGATCTCTTATGGTTCTTTTTTTTCCTGAACCGATCGATTATCCGTACCATTTCCCTCCGTCCCGCAGAAGCGTTGACTCTCCTGCCGCCAAGACTCATGCTGACCTTTTGGCTTGTGCAAGCCTTCAGGAGTCTGTTGATTAGGAGGTGGCGCATGGTCAAACAGACGAAAACGCCACAATCACTGCTATTTTCTTGGACAGGCGAGTCATCAAGTTGGACAAAACGGAATCCGCGGTCGAGAATAATGCTGACTTTCTGTGCCACTCTAAGGGCTTCATTGCGATTTCCTGGTGGGAGAGAATCGTAATGAAAGGCAACACTGTCAACAACGGAAACAAGTAGTAAGGACCAATGAGTTCCGCCCTCGGCTTCTGTTGGGCTACGGCAGTCATTAATGGGCAGAAAGATGTGGCTCGCCTTACTAAAATCGGGCAGAGCGCCTTTCAATGTACGAGGATCGGGGGTCTGGTAGAGGAGATATGACATGCTAGGTCGGAGGAGGATGATGTTGGTGGTTTGGTACTGGGAAATAACTTCGCGTTCGAGGTACCTAAACAATGATAAACAATTCTGAATGCAAGAATGGGAGCCATCATAGGCTTGGAACATACTCTTCCCAGAATGCGATGACCTAGATTACAAGGATAAGCACGAATATATTGATTAATATATCGGTGGGACTTACATTGTCGGTCAGCCAGTCATTTTTCAAGGTGTCAACGTCCTCATTCGTAACTATGGCCAGGTATTCAATTATCAGCGCCTCTGTTCACTGGTTATTCCAACTTATTGGCGACCGGGTTCACGTACGACTAATATCATGATCTAAGGAGAATAAAGTTAGCCCGGAGCCATTCCAGGTTGCCAGTGATCATCGGGATAATATAACACAACGTCGCCCGATCAGACTTTTAATAGGATCCGACTTGGGATCGGAGTACGGCCCAAAAAGCAAAAGGGACTCACGCACATGTAAGATAAGTATCGTCTGGACTCGCCTGCGCAAAGTCAGCATCATGGTCTCCGCCAACACATCTCCAAAGCCTCGAAAGAGTCCATGGTCGAGTATTATGAAAAGAGAAGAAAACACGCATGGGCTGGAATCTCCTCGCATTCGAAATCGGAACAGTCACTTTTGCTAACACAAAAAAAGATCGAGGCCTCACTCAACGAACCCAAAAGGCGTGTGACGGGCAGAGAAAGGATTGGAAAGGCGTTAAGAAGTTGATACGCGACGGCACGCGATCGTGCGTGGAAACAGTATTACTCCCTTTTTTCCAACCAAAGATAGAACAGTAACACAAAACCTCATCTTGAATAAAGGGACGATGTAAGACAGAAATCGGGGAGTGGCAAGTAGAATTAAAAAAAAAGAACGTACCGACTCGCCCAATCTCCCGCGCATCCGATCACGAAACCGGTGAAAGCTACCCTCACCCATCACGCATAGACTTTATGTATTGCTAGAAGACGAGGCTGATGCGTTTGGGAGGCGGTGGTTTAACACCAAGGTCCCAAAGTGGATATGTATAACTGGGGCGTATCAGCTAGAATTGACGACGTATGAATTTGATTTTATATCTAGTTAGGCAGCATCAGCAATGACCAACTCCGTAACGCGTGTTGCGATGGAGGGAGATCCTTTACCGTGTCAAGATCTCAAGAGGAGAATAAGAGACAATGCGGGTATCCGGGGTTAATGCTAGTGATGGTTTTAGTCTGAAGCCGGGAAGCTCCGATGTAACCGTCTTGCGTAAAGGGAAGAACCTGGGGTGTTTTGAACCATACCAGCCTTTATTAGGATGTTGGGGAGTGATAGTAGAAGATAATTTATGTATGTATATATGTACTAAAGCGTAATGGTCGTTCAAACATCAGGCTCGTTAGTTGACTGGGGAGGTAGATGGAGAGGGGAGAGAAGAAGGAGACAAGAGAGACAAGAGAGGGGAGGAGAGGGTTCGATGTGGTTGAATCGAAGCGGAGGGACCGATGATGTAAGACAACAGGCGAGCTATTCGCCTCCACGTGCTTGGCGTTGGAGTCAAAAGGAACGGAAAGGCAAACAAACAGGAATAACAAGGCAAAAAGGGGAAGATGATTGATGAAGAAGAAGAAAGAAACCAGGTGGAATAAAAGTGAAGCAACCCGTTGTCTCGAGGAGAGCATACACGCCTGTTCCAGCCTTCAGTCCGACTTTGATTCCCACCATCTAATTTCCTCAGCCATCCAAACGGAATCGCGCAGATGCCAACAAACTAACAACCCTAATCCTAATAGGTCCTTGGCCGCCGAGAGTCTAGATTTACGCTTCATTAAACAGCTTCCGCCAATCAAGTGCCGCAAAGCTGTGATTCTACACAAGCGAGAATCGTACCCTGGTTCCCCTTTTCAATTTCTTTTCTTTTCTCTGTTTTAAATGTATCATTTTCCTAGCATCTTAATGCAAGTACTATTATGGCTTTATTTTGAATCGTGGATCTGGTGTGTGAGATTGGGTATCAAAACGTGGACATTCTGGGAGTGCTTTGAAGGGAATAAAACAAAAGAAAGAAAAGGGAGGGACGAGGTAGTCCTAATCGTAAAGACGCCGGTGACTTTCAAGAATCCCGGCAATTGAACTGACATCAAAAAGCATCTAGCCAGGGGCTGGCCTGGCAGATGATGAGAAAAATACAAATCAAGGCTAAAACAAAATTATTCAAGCACTCACACAGAACAGCTGCATCCAACATTGGGTTCCTCTCCAAACATGATCTCCCACACTAGTATATCGCCATAAAATATAGACAGGTGATATCGAAAGAGAGGGAGATATCTGCTGCGCACCAAAATAAAAGGTCGAAAAAAGGGTGATGTAAGAATAAAGAGATAGGCCAGTGCAGCCTAAAGAAGAGAACAAGAAAAAGGAAAGTCGACATCATCATATTTGGTGGAAAAGGAACAATATAGACCCTGATTCATAGACCTTGCGCCCGTATATGCCGTTATCCTTCCTGAAAAAAAAAGCATACAACGTATGATCGCATAAACATCGAAATAGGTATTCAAAGACATGCAAAAAAAAAAAGAAGAGAAGGGTAGAATGGCTCTGAGCTAAGACGGAATGATTTTGCCGAAAGCGTTGAAAGGGAGAGGGGGAAAAAAGAAAGAAAAAAAAGGAAAGGTTGAACAACTTTTCATCTCATACAACATTCGTAACGGATATATCATCGCCATCTCCTTCTAGCGGGGATAGAAGGAGACGTGGGTAATAACTTTCTTCTTTTTCTCAAGAAAGAAAGAATTTATTTTCATCCTGCAAGCTTAGCAAAATGCTTCGTCCAGATCCATCCAACTTGGTGCGTCGGATCGTCTTGGTTTCTTGCAAGCCACAAGTCACCCTTCTCACCAATAACGTCGAATATCTCCCCTGCAACATAAGTCAGATAGGGATACCCGGCTTCTCGACGTGCTCGATCAATATTAAATTCGAACATGCTCGCTGCCAAGAAAAGAACTTTAGGCTCCTTGGGCCCGAGTAGCTGTGAGTCTGGTGATGAAAATGGCACCGAAGGTTCGGCCATTGGCATCGCGGAGGAGAAAAACCCAGAGTAGCGGGGCGCATCGGGCGACGAAGGATGTTCCGCGAGGTCAGGGGGAGCAAGACGACTCGCACTGTTACTGGGGTTATTCTGGCTCGGTGCAGAGGGATCAGGGAAAAATTCAGGGAACCGCGGTGTATCAAGAGAAAGCTGTGGTAGGAGCGGAGACGCATCTGAGGTTCGATAAGATATATTGCTCGCTGTACCCGTGCTAGGAGTCGTACTGTTGCGCGCCGGCGGGCTTACTATGGTGGCCATGGAAGGGACGTGGGCCCCAGAAAAGTTAGAATTAGTGCGCGAACGCGTTCCGAGATGAGGATGTGACCCGTTAGAGTGGCTCATTAGACTCTCCCCGTGAGATGATGATTGCATGAAGCTGACGGGCGGGTTTGCCCCAAATTCGACCGACACTTTGGGGGATGTCCCATGCTCCACCGAAAATGTTCGCGTGGTAGTGCTGGAGGGTCGCCTGGACGACGCTGTGTCCATCCCGTGTGATGTTGTTGGAGAGCTGAAATTATGCACATTCACTGTGTCTGCAAGGACCGTTCCATTGCAGACTCCAAGAGAGAGAACTTGAGCCTCGCTAAATGTGAAATCACCGGACCAGTCGCTAATGATCTGGGACACGTCTTGCGGGATTCGATCAATGGTGTAACCGAGTCGCTTTTGCATAAGAGTGTTCCAGACGGTCTGGATCTGGACGAAATTGCCCAAACAAGCCTCCATCAGCTTGCCTGTCAAAGACAGCAGCTGCGGAAGCTCTTCCTTTAAAGTCACGTTCAGTGCAATAAATTGTTCTCCGAGCTCCGCTGTCTTTTTGTCTGGTTTATCGCCTCGATCCTTGACGGCTTTGTACTTGACGTAATCTAACAAACGCTTGTTCCGCTTTTGCATGACTCTCTGCGGGCCGTCATGGAGTTTTAAAAGAGTCACCATGGGATTGATAACGCTCTTCCGAACGGAAGCAAGCTAAGCAAAGCGCGTTAGTTCCGCAAACGTGCCTGTCAAAAAAACAATAAAAAATTCGGGAGCAACTTACGTGATCGACGAGAGCAACATTCATAATATCTTTAACCGCTAGTCTAAACCGACACCACTTGCTCTCTAATTCCGGATAATTTGACGGCGCCACAGTCATATATGCTTCAATCGCAATGATGAACTCACTAAGCTTGTTCATGGAATTTTGCATTTCGCTTGTGTAAAGTTCGACATCCCGCATGATAAGTTGCAACTGGAAGAAGTTGTCCCCAAACTTCTGTGAGAGGATGTCATATTCTTTGTCGGTAAACATTTCCGAGAGTCCAACATGTTGCTTTAGCTTTTCTGTCCGCCGCCCAAACGCTTTCGATAAGCCCGCTCGGACATCAGATTCCTTGCGCTTTCGACTACTCACAACCTGGCCCACGACATCTGCCCGTTTCTTCATATCATTAATACGTACAGACATCGCTGTTGTTTCCCGGAGAGCATCGGCAATGGCTGCATGGTCCGGATGATCAGTTGGAGTCGTGCTGAGCAATTCAGTCAACAATAACGGATATTTGAGCACTCGTTGCACTGGCTTAACCAGCAGAGAGTCCAGATTCCAGGCAGTAGTAAGATCAGAAGCCCAGTCACGACACTCCTTCAGCCAGATGCTCACATGCTTATTTTTATTCTTCAGAAGCGAATCAAGTGTCTTATTTGCAGCATCATGGTTTTTTAGGTACTCCGAATAAACCTTTTCCATTCGACCGATAAGCCCCATAAACGCCTGGCCCACAGTCGTGTTTCGATCCTTTTCATCGCCTGACGGTTCAGAGTTGTCCTGACAATTAGTATTCGCAGTATATCTGCTACCACGCTTACTCTGCCAGCGCTGCGACTTTGGTAGCACGTATACACTCTTCGCAGCTTGCTTCAGGGCATCCTGAAAGTCTATCGAGAACTTCACTACTTGTTCCGAATTACCGAACAACGTCTTCACATCCTCAGGAGTCAGACCACAAGAACTTGACGTTCCTTTGTAAATATCGACTACGACTGTCATATCTTGCCCAAAAGTATATTCTGTATCGACAAGCTCTTTAATGACCAGATATCTTTTCCTCAAGCGACGTTGTTCGGGCGTGGGCGATTTTTTCGGGGAGGGGGCTTCGTTGCTCTGAGGTATGGTTTGTCGATCCTGAGACGTGGCCGATGAAGCAACAGTCTGAGGCGACGGTGTAGTTCCAGTCTGAGGGAGTGAAGAGTCATTGCTATCGCTAGCATTAACCCCGTACTGGTTTGGGATGAAAGTGGTGCTAGGCAAGACCGTGGACGGGGAAGCTTGGGAGTATACGCTTGGTGATCCTTGCGCCGGGGGTGCATGTCGCAATTTTTCTGCACTAGGTTGTCGAGAAAGTGAGGCAGGCGGTGGAGGAGGAGGATAATTTGGTAGCTCGGGAATTGTCGGCGAGTCGCCGTCCTGTGGGGAGTGAATCTGGATAGATACACCGAGACCATTATTGATTGTCATTGAAGCTGATGAATCCGGATTAGATGTCGACAACTTGGGGGTCATGGCATCGTCACGTCTAGGCACACCGGATGCGGGATCTCCGTCAGCAGCATGTTCTTCAGTGTCTTCTTTATCAGTAGCGGCCAGGTGCATCCAGTCAGCAATTGATGGTGAAGCACGTTCCCAGTCATCTCTCAGGTTCAAGTTAGCAAGGTGCTGGACATAATCCGACGGTGGTATTGACTTTGACTCCGGAACTATTATCGCATCCTCAACAAAGGAATCTTCCTGTGGTGTTTCGGTTGGCGGGGTTTTCCTCTCTTCGGTTTTCTTCACAACCGGCTCGGGGATTCGCGGTTGTCCGAATCCAGCTTTTGCAAGCTCTTGCAGGTAGAGTTGAGTTGCACGTTTTGTGTCCCATCGCGCCTGTTTAGCTAGGTCCGGGTAGCGGTGCATTAAATTGAGACTAAACCTTTCACCTGGACGAGTTTGCTGGGCTGAGCCGTCCTCAGTAGTTTCCTTCGGTTTTGACTCCAATGTCTCTCTGGATGGTTCGATGACGGTCGGCTCTTGCGGTGGTGGTTGTGGAGTAACGTTCCTGTCGCTTGTGCTCATCGACGAAGGCGCTCTATCGTCGTTCGCAAGGGTTTCCACCTGTTCCTCCAGCGTTGATTCTTCTATTAATTGATTATTGTGGATATGGATCGAGGAACTCCAAGAGCTCATGCTCCATCTTTGCCGATCTAAATGAGCCCTGGACTCATCAACATCGTCGGCGAATTCTTGATTCTCACTACTTGTGTCTATGGGTTCGAAGTACGTTTGACGGAGCATAATTTGGATGGATTCTTTATCAGGTCCTGACGACGACGAGTCTTCATCATCGTCACTAGAGTCGGTGATATCGGGGCTGGATTCACGCATTTGCATAATATGGCTAAGCATAGTGCGATGAGATTGCAGCGGCTGAGGGATATCAGTTTGAGGCTCGATATCAATGGTCGTGATGTCGGTCATGGCGGTGACCGCAGATTGCGGCGTCGTTTCCGAGCATGCTGAAGACGGGCGCAAGTCTGGTAATTCTTGCTCGGGAATATCCAGTGTATTCGTGGTCAAGTGTGGCTTTTCGACCGCCGTATCTGCGCTTGTGTCAGTGGTAGCAGCAATAGCTTCTATCGACTTTTCCCAACTGGGCGAACGACCCTCTTCCGGAGTGACAAAAGTCTCCTTCCCATCGTCCATGTCTGGTGACTCGATAGCCAGAACCAAAGGTTCTGTGGGAAGCTTCTCTGCAACCGCTGGAGCTCGTCCTTGGTGCTCTTCAGGTCCATTGTCTTGTTGGACATGGTTTGTTTCAGCCTCCTTTTGACGAGCAGCTCTTTGTGCTTTCTTTGCGATTTCTTTTTTATTGCTCTCTTCGATAGATTTGTTGAAGGCTTGTTGGATTCTTTGACGCCTAGCTGCAAAGTCCACATTCCCCAATTCCGGTAGTCGTCGCGACTTTGTTCTAGATGTGCGTGATTTAGAAGACATTGCGCTATTTTGAAAATCCGATATTCTGTCAACAATTTTTCCACGGGAAGCTGTGGTTGTAGCGGTTGAAACAGGTTGGCGTGGTCGGGAACTTCTTAGAGGAGGGGAACATTTTGGAGGAGGGGCGGTGATAATGGCTTTGAGAGTCGGACTCTTGAGTGGTTGAAGGTTTTGTGCTCGGTTGACTCCACGTCTTCCAGGTGAAGTGATTTGAGGTGAGATAGGCGGACTACGGAATTTCGGGGATGGGTGAAGTTTCGGAGAGGGTTTGGGTAGAGCACTTATTCCTCTGGGAGGCAATGAAATATTCACTGGATGCCGATCCAGCGCTGAATTTGTCCTTGTTGAGGGGGTGGAATTGCCCGAATCGGAAGTGTGACTTAACCTGCGTGTGGCCACTGGTATTCGGGATTGGGACACAGATTTTCTCCGCTCACTCGATGAAGAGCTAGGAGAAATGGGGGATTTAACGTCAATGTCCGGGTTAAAAGTGGTGGGACTCATCGGTTGCGAATGGTTCCCCAAGTCACTTCGCGATCTGCGGTGAAGCAGTTGTGGATTGGTAGTGGAAGGGGTGTCGGTGGAAGGGGTGAAACCCAAATACCACGCTGTGGGAGAGGTCGGGGACCATCCGGCAGAAACGTCTAAAGGGATATCAAGAAACATGGGAGCTGGCGAGTGCATGCAGCTGTCAGACCCCCGCCTTTGGTGGGAGGACCGTCTTCGCTGCTGATGTGCAGCAAAAGTATCTAGAGGAAGTATCTCTCCAAAAAGCGGCTTCCTGACAGTATTTTGAGGGGTGCGAGTTTTGTGACCACTGTGCCTTTTTGAAGGGGATTGAGAGTCGACAGCCGGAGCTTGATTATATCGAGCGGAGGAGCGGGACTCGAAAACGGCCGTCCTATGGTCCGATGACTGGGCCGGACGGCCGTGTGGTCTTGAAAGTGATGCAGGGCTGCCTGCTCTAGGTGAGGTGAGAGGATGTCGACCGGGTGGTCTCGGAATAACCTCGTCGTTAGTCTGATTGAACCTGTCCACCAACTCTTTTAGAGACGACTGCCGGTTTCTGGTGACCGGAGGCGACAGTGGACCTCGGCGTTGTTTAGGGGGAGACAGATCTTTGGGGTGAGTTCCGGGGTTGGAGCGAAAGTGGTGTGCACGAGTGGAAGATCTGTAGCGTTGAGAGCTAGGTGAGCCGTTCGGACGAGTAGCAGCAGCAGATGATCTCCTCGAATATGAGGCGGTGGTCATGTCGAGATCGTCAGGGCCGGCTCCATCGCTGCCAAAGGGATCACGGTATTGGAGATAAAATTCCCGAGGGTCAGGAGAGGGTACGTCTCCGGCATTGTTGGTATTCTCGAGTCCCTGATCTACCAGATTAGTGGTAAGAGAGAGTCGGGTCTGGCGGGTAGCACGTGGAGGAGAGTAAGTGGTTGCAGGGAGGAGCGGGAGTTGAGGGGAGGACATGGATTGGGGGTGTTGTGCAGCGGTAAGCTCAGCGTCATTGTCAAAGCCGTTTTGAGACGAATAATGATGTGCTGTCGGACCTGGCTGGTAAAAAGGACGTGAATGTTGATTCAAAGAATCGTAATTGTGATCGGCCTCCTGGACAGGCATCTTCTGCACGGTAAAGTCGCCTGATAAGGTAGAAAGGGAAAAAAGGAAACTTAATCCGGCATCAGGCACAGCTGCACAAGGAAGAAGTTTAAACAAAAATAATAAAAAAAATAGTAATAAAAAATCAAGATAAGAGAACGAGTGCCTGAGAAGCGACGGGTAGGGGAGGGTTCGGGAGAGGGAAGAGGCCTTTGCTGGGCGGAATGTAGCGTCACGACGTGGCAGAAGGGTGACAAGGGTTTACATTTTTCCTTTTTTTCTTTTTTCCCTTTTTCTTTTGTATTTTTAGGCGGTTGCTGGAGAGAGAGAGAAAGAGGGAGAGAGGATTAGTTTGGTTTATTTTATGAAGTTGACTTTTGAAAGTAAATGGGATTTGGATGAAAACGGGAGAGCAAGCGTTGTGATGAAAGAAGCTGGATCGAGGGAGGGCGCAGTGAGGGAGAGAACGGAGGTCAGAGGTTGTGGCCGCGGGTGATTAACGACAGGGTTCTTGGGGGAGAAGGTAACGCGGCCAGTTTGCACAACAGATGGTCAAGAAGTTAGAAAGACAAGGGAGTAATTGGCTGCAGCACACGAAGTAATCAAATTGGTACGAGTAGTGTGATGGGAATGGTCGGGGGAAAGGCAGGTGAAAGAAGAACGAGAAACATAAAAAGAAATAATAAAGAACGGGGAAAAAGAAAAAGAAGAATATAGAGAGCCCAGACAGTGATCGCTAAAATGATTGAAGAGAGGAAGGGAGAGAAGAGGGAGAGGTTGAGAGCGGAGGGCCAGGGCCAGGGCTCTCTGTTGGGCAAATAGTTAGGCAGGGATTGGGGCGAGGGAGGGGGGAGAGGAGGTGAGGAGAGAGAGACAGGGAGAAGAGGGAGAAGAGGGAGGCGAGGGATTGATGATGACGATGGTGATGAAGATGAAGATGAAGATGAGAAAACGAGGAAGAGAGAGAAAAGAAAGGAAAAGCGACTAAAGCGACCGAAAGAGAAACTCGTTCTCATTCCAGGAGAGTGATTGGATGTGTGGATTGGTTGGGGGGTTTGTGTAATGGATTGACACAGGAGATGGGATGGCCGTCATACCAGTCAGTCAGTGAACCATCTTTCTCTCTCTCTCTCTCTCTCCCCCCCCCCCCCCCCCCCCCCCTCCCCCCCCCCCCCCCCCCCACCCCCCCCCCTCTCTTCAATTAGTTATCTTCGTATTATTCTCTCCTCTCATCTTTCTTCTCTTGCGAGAATTGACAATGACGATGACAAGCCCGGAGAAGAACAAGAAAAGTGGATCGCGACAAGAGAATAGAATAAAATTAGCATCTCTCTCTTCTGCTTCCGCTGCTTCTTCGCCCATCCATGTCTGACCCTGTAACTAGTTCCTTGACGCCTCTCAACCCCCAACTAGCTAGTCTCTCTCGGTCTCTAACTACTGTATGATCTAAATAGTTCCATCTGGGGGCCCTTTTTGGACTCGCTTTTCCCTCTTTTCTTGCTCTTCTTATTCAATGATCATGAGACCAGGGAAGCCTTTGCATGGTAATTATACTATTTTCTTTTACAAGTTGGGTTAATTAATCCTTACATGTCTAATGTAACTATTATCCATTATCCCTAAGGACCTATGCTATCTATATATAACTAACGGCGACAGTATGCCGTACCCTTGAAACTTATGGGCTGTGAATGAACAGGCATTATTTAAAAAAAATAAAAAATAAAAAAAAATAAAGAGTAAATAAAATAGTCTGCCTTGCTACAAACTCCGTAATAGTTATATATGCAGACACAACAGGGCTACCATCCCAGCTCCTCGCATTGGTTAGTCACGTCTATGAGCTATTAGTT
Organism: Amauroascus verrucosus; assembly: GCA_001430935.1. NCBI lineage: Eukaryota > Fungi > Ascomycota > Eurotiomycetes > Onygenales > Onygenaceae > Amauroascus > Amauroascus verrucosus. Next base: position 35,042 of record LJPJ01000179.1, read on the forward strand.
AGCTTTGTTCCTGTTCTTCAACTCAACCTGCATCCGTCGTAACAAAACAATCCCCCAACTGCTCCTCCAACAAACTTTTGCACTCTCCCCGAGTCCTCCCTATCTAACTATCTATAAAGAGACGGACTGGACACCTGCGCCCTCCCTTGATCCATCTACTTCATGCCCCAACACACTGCCCTTTAGATATGAATGCATGTACGGAGTAGTTATTACTGGACATATGGATATACATACATACTTTAGTCCCCAGAGATGATCGCCACCCGATCGATCGAGTTCCGATAACTCAGAAAAAGCGGGTGATCTTCCCTCAATGATCTCTACTCTTTCTTTCTTTCTTTCCTTTTTTCTTTGTTTTTCCTGTCTCTTTTTTCCATTTCGAACTAAGTTGTGCCAACCGAGCCAACTTGAATTCCTGTTTAGATCTCGTCCCCATTCCGTACAGATCCATTCCAAGCTCTGTTGAAGAATCTCCTCTCCCACCAGATAAACGGAAAAACAAACAAAACAAAACAAAACTAAAAGCTTAATGACATGATTTGCGGGAATAAATCAAGCTTGTGGAAATTTGCACAAAGAGAACCATCCCATCTGTTCTGGCCTTGTCGATCCAGGCCGTGGACTCCATAACTGGCTCTTAGGCGTAAAAAAAAAAAAAAAGAGGGAAGAAAAGCAAGTTTTTTTCATTTCTTTTTCACCACAAAATCTCCATCCATCACCGCCTTTCTTTGCTCACCATCGAAAAAAAGAAATCCCGAAAAAGGTCGGTAAATGCTCACGACCTCACAGAAATGCCGTCATGCTTCCGTTGACCTCGAGTTAACTGTGAAGGAGCTCGCCGTTTCGTCTTGGAACATTCGAGCCCGGCTAGGAATAGCCCCAGTGGGGTCTCTGTTTTCGTTTATTCTTTATTATTTTATTTTATTTTTTCGCCTCTTTCATGCTCTCCTTGGTTTCAGGCTGGAAATAAAGCATAAACGAAAACAGAGAAAGGGAAGAAACGGGTCCCTTTTTGTTCCATGCTTTCTCCAGTTTTCATTTCTCAAAACCTTGGAAACAAGGGCGGTTCCTGAATGCGAACCGTGGTTCCTGCCCGCGGAACTGGATCCCAGATCGCTGTTTGTCCCGAGCGTTTCTCTCTCTCTTTCTTTTTGTTTGGAATTCTGGATCCTGGAAAACTGGTCCTTTTGAGTCCCATGGAACACTTCTCCATCTCCTGAAACATTGAACTTTTTATTTATTTTTCGGATCATTCTTTCTAAAAGCTAAGTATTTAATAATGAATAAGTCAGTGAAGTGGAAACTTGGGGCTTAAACCACGCGCGGCGCGTTACCGGGAATTCTTGCTCCAACTCAATGCAATCCTTCTCCTCTTTCTTCTTCCTGTTCCCCGAGATTCAATTGCATACGAATGGCTGTAGTAAGGGAGCACGGAGTAGTTGTATTATCAATCAGACTTGCCGCCGCTGTTGATCACAGAGCTGCTGTATCACCCTGGGTGGGTGACGACTATCCTCAATAATGAATGCCATGGATCTCAGAATCAAACCGTCAAATCGTGTTCCTCTGGACATGAGGTCCTTTCTAGAAACATCACAGAACAGCTGGGGAAAAATTGATGATGAATGGAGTTCCTCCTGACTTTGAGATCAATCAAAAAGCTCTTCACGGCCTCTGCAGCCCTTCCACCGACCAACACAGTAACTAGTTATTATTTAGTTGACGATCTATTCCAAACTACAACCAACCAAACTCATCCATCCATCCATCCATCCATCCAACCATCCTGAATATCGCCTCATGACCAACAAAGTTCACCCTCCATGGGGAAGAAAAGGAAGCGTTCAACACGCGACATTCGCCAGGCCAACCTCCCAAAACGACACATCACGTCAGCAGGCTCACACGCCAGCGCCAATCTCAAGCTTACCAGACCACCTTCTTCCCAATCCAACAACGGACCAATATCATTATCGCATCCAGTGATCTCATCGTACTATCCACGCGTCATTAAACTACGATCATACCTCCTCGAACTCCTCCCTCGAACCTCCAAGTCGCGTCGACGGAAAGTCGCGTCTCTCGGCATTCCCAATACCAAAAGCATCAACCACAACCAAGGTATCAATGATAATAAGATTAATCATAATGATCCCAGCTATCTTCGCCGTTCAGTAGCGGCGGAATGCACCCCCCGCGCCCAACAGGTTGCAGAACTCTTGGACACGACATTAGTCGGTGTTTTGAAACCACCAAATCTTGCGGATGCGCACACCAGACAGCGCGACTTTGCCGCTTTCACCCAGTCACAGTTTCGGTCCAGTCTCTTGCATTATACAGATGTTGATACTACGAGTTCGATCAGTGAGGTCAGTCAAGTCACACAAAAGAAAAAAGTCATGCTGCGTACTTTATTGTTACTCGCCAAAAATGCATCATTCTTCCATTTTTCTTTCATTTTCATTTTCTTTTCATTTCTTTTTTTTTGGCAACGGTCATGCATTCTCTATAAACTATAGTGTTTAGGAGCCAAAAAAAAGAAAAGCCTGTCGTACTAAGATCTGTTTCTATCTGCAGATTGTCGACTTTGCCATATTGACTTTGTTCAACCAACAACGGGCATCTCACTTTCGACATCCTCATATACTTTGCCATGGTTTTCAGCGAGCGTCAATTCATTGCACCCCGAATCAAGAGCATGGTGCCCTTGCTGGCATTCCCGGTATTGTGCCCCAGTACCCGAACAAGAATGTCTCCATGCTCAAAGGCTTCCCGTGGACGGATGTCCTTAATCTCCTTGGTGCCAATTGCGAGGAGATTATGTTGCATCTACTGCTAGATTGCGGTTTATATGTATCCCTGGACTCGAGTAGGGGCACTTATTATCAATTGAGTGGTGAGCAATATGAATTTTTTTTTCCCTTCCTTTCCATATCAACTCCCATTCTGTGATAATCGGACACTAAGTGTGCGTCTCAAACAGGGATACAGCTGGTGGAGCTGAAGCTACTCAATCAAGGAAATTCTGGTCTAGGTGCGGCCATTGCGTGTAAAGATGTTATGACTAGGCCTGAAGATACTCTTCGTTCTCCTCGAAACATTGCCTTTGTAAGGAACAGAATGTTTTATGCCCGTCCCGCGTTGAATACAAAGGGCGAGGTTAAGTTCGGGTTGCAGCACATCCGTAAGTCCCAGTTACCCCGAGTGACAGCTGTATATCGATATCTGCTAAGACTGAAAAAAAAAAAAAAATTACAGATGTGTTGCATCGATATCCCAACCACAACGATTTGAAACATACAATACATATTATGAAGTATATATTTCCACGCCAGTTCGGTCTACACAATGTCTTCACATCCATTGTTGATCCCAAAAAGACTACACAATCTTTTGAAGATTATACTTTGCGGGAAGAGGAAATCGCTAGGAAGCAACATTCTCACGGGCCTAAAAACGCAAAGGAGAATCCGAACAAACTCCCCAAGAGGCTTCGAGGGGAGCTTGTTGTGTTAATTCAGAAACTACAGAAGCGACACCGGCGTTGCTCGTACGTGGAGCTATTGAGACACTACTGTCCTGTTGAAGTAAGATGCTTGTATCTTTGTCTCTCTCTCTCTCTCTCTCTCTCTCTTTTTTCAGTTTGCCGACTTGCGCTGACCGTCTAGTAGAAACCACCACCGACTGATATGCAGCAGTCAGGCCACTCATTAACGGACTTTGCTACACCAATAGCTGCCGTGTCAGCATTCTGTCGAGCCGTGCTTCAAAAGCTGATTCCAAATGTTCTTTTCGGAATTGGGGAGGACGGTGACGGTAATCGGAATGCTGTTATGCGCCAAGTGGACGGCTTTGTACGGCTACGGAGGTTTGAGAGTGTATCTTTGCATGATGTCGCCCAGGGATTTAAGGTACGACACCACTCACCCTCCAATCTGTCGGTGTATTTTCGAAGTGTTCAAGACCTCTTTTTAACATAATCCTGCGTAGATTACCTGTATTAAATGGTTACAACCTCCGCAAAAGGCGGCCGGTGGCAGTGATAAACTCTCCCTGTCAGACAGACAGAAGCGCTTCGAGATTCTCCTCGAATTCATCTATTACATATTCGACTCCCTTCTCATGCCCCTGATACGGTCAAATTTTTACGTCACCGAATCCAACGTCCACCGCAATCGCTTGTTCTACTTTCGACACGACGTATGGAGGAGTTTGATTGAGCCGTCAGTGGCCCAGCTCAAATCTACAGTTTTTGAAGAGGTAAAGAAGAAGGCGGCAGCTAAGACCTTGTCAAGAAGAACCCTTGGCTGCGGTACGATTCGGATGCTTCCCAAGCGCACCGGAGCTCGTCCAATTGTTAACATGAGAAAGCGCGCCATTCTCAAATCCAAATGGAACGGGCGGATAGAGTTGGGTCCCAGCATTAACACGTTGCTTGCACCTGTTTTTCAGGTACTCAGTTGTGAAAAGAGCGTGAAGCCAGAGTCGGTGGGGTCTGCGATGGATTCCGTCGGCGACATATACCACCGACTGAAAGGCTTTCGGACAAAACTTGACCAAATGGGCATATATAGAGAAAGTCGATTGTATTTTGTTAAGCTGGATGTTCAAGCTTGCTTTGATACGATACCTCAAAAGCGACTTTTGCGTTTAGTGGGCGGGTTGATTTCTGAGGATGAGTATCGAGTGAGTAGATATGCGGAAGTTGGAGCTACATATCAGGCAGGCCACAGACCACAGCAACATCATCGCGAGGGACCGGCTAGATTGGTTCGAAAATTTGTCTCCAGAGCTGCTCCGGGTGCGGACGTTAAGAGTTCGCATGATTTTGTGGTTGAACGGTCGAGTCGGGGTATGAAGAAGAATATGGTGTTTGTTGACACTGGGAATCAGAAGCGGTATGAGACGGACGACCTGTTAGCGATGGTGGAACAGCATGTGCGAAACCACTTGGTTAAAATTGGTAAAAAGTATTACCGACAGAAGCATGGAATTCCGCAAGGGTCTGTTGTCTCCAGCCTTTTGTGCAATTTCTTCTACGGCGAGCATGAACGGGCCGAACTTGGCTTCTTGAACAGCAATAAGGCCCTTCTTCTACGATTGATAGACGACTACTTGCTTATTACAACTGAGGAGGATCTTGCAGTCCGGTTTCTACAGGTAATGTTGGACGGAAACCAGGAGTACGGCATCTCGGTGGCTCCTAGCAAGACTCTGGTCAACTTTGACGTTGAAGTGAGAGGGCAAAATATTCCTCGGCTTGACGGATCGTGTCGAAACAAATTCCCATACTGCGGGAATCTGATCGATACCCAGACTTTGGCGATCAGCAAAGATCGGAGCCGCAAGCAGGATGATCTCCACGTGTGCGACTCGCTCACGATGGAACTAAAGAAGAAGCCAGGACAAGGGTTTCGCCGCAAGTGCCTGGCAACGTTCAAGGTGCAAGCGCAGGCTATGTTCTTTGATGTGAAACATAATTCTCCAGCAGTGGTATTGACAGGTATATACCATGCGTTTATCGATTCGGCGATGAGGATGTACGCATATTTTCGAACGCTTTCACGGCGTAATCTGCGAGGCGTGGGGCGATGCTCGACGGAGATGTTTACCAGGACCATTGTGGAGCTCATCAGCTATGCGGAGCGGCTGATCGGCTCACATGTTAGACGATCTACGTGCGATAGTGATGATGGAAATAAGTGCAAGGCCATTACGGGGATACAAATTCGATGGCTGGGGGTGCAAGCGTTTAGAGAAGTACTGGGCAAGAAACAGAGTCGGTTTGGCGCAACGATTCGGTGGTTGGAAGGGATGGGCAGGGCTGCCAGACCAACAGAAAATAGAGAGGCGAGAAGGCTGTGGAGAGCAGTCAAAGATGGAAGAGCGATAGTGCAGAATTATCAGTTCTAAGAAAAACTGCCAGAAAGGTGGAAAAGTGCTTGGTGGTTGGAGAAGGCCGTTGACGGCTTTTCTTATTTTTTTTTTCTCACGCAGAGATTGCATGGCCGAAGAATTAACTACGCCTTTTCGAGTCAGGCACACACTGATTCGACAACTTTTAAGTGTCTTGGTGTGTGAGCTGTCAAACCGGCCCTGACGTGTTCTCATAAAACTAATAGCAGTAGCAGCAAAACCAAACGAGGTTCGAGAAAGCAAACGATTATGAAACCCGAGGCGGATCTTTGGTTAAATTGCTTAATTTCACAGGGCTAACAGCGCATCCACTCACGTTGCTGTGGCTTGCGTCCTTGGCGAGAATCATGAGCCACTCCAAGGCGGTAGAACAGCGATTTGTAACAGAGGAAACGGTATTTCATTTCTCTCATTTTCTTGATTGGCGGCGCGTTGGTCAATTCAGCCAAATGGGCAAAGGGGCGGAAAGAAGTTTGCAAATCTCCTCCCGGCTCTAAGTCTTAGTAAACAAACAACTAGAGAGCTTCTGGTTTGGTGGAGTGGCAGGTGGAGGTGGCACTATACTGCTTTAGGCACTAGTGGCTCGAAGACAAAAGCAGTGAGTGGCTCACTCCTTCCCATCCCAGCGAACCTCCTCCACCTGGAAAACAAGCGCGGGAGGAAAATAAACAGCCTAAAAAGGAAACTCTAGGGACTAGACGGGATTGGAACTAGTGTGGTGACAGGGGGGTTGTTGCTCCAAGCCAGAAAGGGAAACCTGCAATTAACTGGGAAATCCGGACCTCACCTCATCCTTTCCCTTCTCCCTCTCTCTCTCTCTGCTCTTATCCTCCACTCGTTTCGCCTTTTTCTTTTCTTCTTCTTCTTCTTCTTCTTTTTCTTCTTGCTGGGCCTCTTATGCTCTCTCGTTAGCTATTTTCCCATCTACCTTCATAGTTGTTAACTAGCCTGATGTCTTAATTCTTGTGCTACCGAGTTCATAAACCCCCTTCTAGTCCGCTCTATGTCACTCGCTTGAAAACCGACCCCCCGGGAGGGAAGATCCTATCCTCGTCCCCTTAATTCCAACCCACACACAATCCCAAATCCTTCGTTCGCTATCCGTACCAGCTTTGGTATATTTTGATATTTTATCCTACTAATAATCGTTGAATTGGTCTTTCCAACAACTGCCCTCGGCCGCTCAACATGCTCTTGTGAAACGCCAAAGCGATCGCTGAACACAAAACGCACGACTGGATACTCATTACCCACTCGACCTCCGCTATTGAGAGCCCCCTGGCCTGTTTTCGGTTATATCCAAACAATTTCCCAAAATGCTAGATGATGTCGTTACCGCAATCTCAATCGCACCTGACTCCCCACCCGATCTCACCGGCTCCAAATCCTCAAAATCTTCCTCCTTTCACACCTCTTCACACCGGTCCAGCCCCGATGGCATTCTCTCCGATATCTCAAACTTTGAAGACATCGGACTCGACGAAGATGTGGAAGTCACTCGGATAGATCATACCCATCTTGGCAAGGATAGAGTCTCAATTCGCGCATCCCTGCGGAAAGTATCCAGCGGACACGGGCCCATCCGAAATGCCGCAACACCCTTGGCCCCCGTACGGGAGCTCACACTGCCGGAAAAGAAGAATGCCTACCCGCAATTGCAGGCACAGATCAACGGTGCCTTGAGCGCCATGCAGTCGCTTGCTTTGCCGTGCCACGACATCTCTAGAAGAAGAGGTCTATCCAGCCCTTCGAACTCGTCGTTGCAGCCGCGCTCGCCGTCCTTTTCGAGGCCGAGAACTCGCTCGCCTTCGCCGAATAATATGCAAATGCGCCTCTCCCCCACAATTCCCAGAAGATCCAGCAGCCGGCAGCCACCAACTCCAAACGGATCCTTTCGGTCTCCCTCAAGGCCACCCCGAAAGAGCGTCCAGGAGTTGGAAGCTGAATACCATGACTCAGATGACGAATTGCCAGAGGACGCGGCATTATGGAACGTCCCGATATCACCTCGTCCACCTCATGAACGCACCCAAGAAAGCAAAAGTAGGTCAAACAGCCGCAGCCCGGCTCCTCGGCCGATTCCGTTGGAACATACCGTCTCAAGTCCACCGGGAGGTTCCTTGTCGCCTTCTACTTCACCACCACGACATAGTAGGGGACGCCATAGATTACCACGGTCGAGCTCCATGGGAAATTTACGTGGACACGGCGGTCGATCTCCACAACCCAACACGTGGAGAGTCGTCCTGTCGGAGTTGTCTGAAGAAGCCAAGGTTTTGACAGAAGCCCTTGAATTCCATGCCGATGAATCAGCTCGGGAATACGAGGAGTGCGTACAGGGTGGAATAACACCCAAGTCGAGCTTCGAAAGGCCAAAGCGCGAATCAGGTAGCATGATTGAACTTCCACCGCTTCAAAGACCAAACATTATGATCGACCCGCTTCCAATAAGTAAAGAGAAGGAAAAGGTATTGTCACGGACACGACCCAGCTGGCTTCCTCCGAAAGACCAAAAGGAAGAGAAGAGGCACTTGAGGGAATATAAAAAAATGATGGCATTATCCCGTGAAGCTGGTGAGCAAGCTCCTCAATTGCTATATTCCTGTACATCTTCTAAATTCTTTTTTTATCTTTCTATAGAAAAGCGAAAGGCTGCGCAGGCTGCTTCAGCACAATGCAAAAGGGATGACACTCGGAAGATGTTACAACGCATTTGGGACGAACACGTGTTTCCTAATTGGGATCGGGCTATCAAAGAGCCTCGCATTCGAGAGCTCTGGTGGCGAGGTATTACATCGCGGTCGAGAGGAGTGGCCTGGCAGCGTGCCATCGGCAACGGACTCGCACTCACGGAGGAGTCGTTCAACAAAGCTCTTGAAAGAGCAAACCAGCTTCGAGCTAAATGTGAAGAAGATATCACCGGAATTAATGGCCAGGTACTCGAGCGGTTTGAGGCCATTCGCCGCGACGCCGCCAACGCGTTCCCAGACCTGAAACTTTTTACAAAAGACGGGCCACTCTATGACAGTCTAGTGCAAGTTCTAGATGCATACTCGATGTATCGGAGCGACGTGGGATATCTCCATGGCATGCATGTAAGTAATCCTCGCTCGGCACCCCACGCCTGCTTTCGTCCTAACAAGTTTCTAGACCGTTGCCGCCCTTCTTTTGTTACAACTCCACGCTCCCGCTGCAACATTTCAAACTCTAGCTAACGCTCTTAATCGCCCTGTTCCCCTTGCCTTCTTGACTTCCGACCCTGGGGCCATCGCTCGGGCATACTCACTCGCCTCTGCTACTCTCCGTCTCAAGTTCCCGCGTCTGTCGACCCATTTGTGCGAGAATCTCTGTCTCACAGACTCTCAAATCTGGGAGCCTATGTTCAGAACTATTTTCACCAATGGTCTAGATATTGAGCGGCTCAGTCGCGTTTGGGATTGTTGGGTATTTGAAGGAGATAGGATACTGTTTAGAGCTGGTGTCGCGGTGTTGGGTAGCTTAGAGGCGCAACTAATGAGTCTTGCGCCTGGCGAGCAAGGACAGAATGCTGCAGCGGCCATCCTGGGATGGGGCTCTAAAAGTTTCGGGATCGGCAGGCGAAGGTCCGCACCTGTCCAAACCGCCAAGGCTTTGGCATCAATTAATGGCCAGAACGGACGGTATTGGGCCGTGGACGTCGTTGGAGATGAGGATGTGTTTATGAATATTGTTAAGGAGGCAGGGAGGTAAGATATGTAACCATGGAAATCATATCCTCTCTGGCAACCCGCTCGCTTCAGTATTATATTTCGGTTTCACGCGTATATTTATTAACACGGTTTCCAACAGAGCCGTCTAATCACGCCAACCCAACATCTATCTTGCCTTGTACCTCTTACTTTTGCTCCCCGTGCTTCTTTACTTTGCTAATGTCAAATCCGACATGATGAACAACTCTATTGTTCCGTTACTTATCAAACGACATGCCGGTATTTTTCTCCTCCGGCCACGTTTGATCCGCTCCCTTAGCCTTCCATCCTTTTTCCCCTTGCCTTTTAGCTTTGAGCCTTTTGAATAATATGTACAGTGTGTCAAGGGTTGCATGCACATATACACAAACAGACAGACAGACAGACATTGTTAGCATTACATACATGCAAACGTTGGTATATAAGTGGTTCTTATTCAAGCCTAGCATGCTAAATGTTCAGGGTCAGGAATCATCAGCAAACTCCTCAGGAAATGTCCTTTCGTGATACAGGTAGTCAGTATATATGCCCTGGGCCTCCCTCGGGTACAGCAGGCCACGTTGCTTTGTCCTTCTTCCCGTGCGTTATACACGTAGGTACTTGGTGATTGCCACCTCGAGCAGGAAAAGCAGAACACAGGATATCCTATCTTCCAATGTTTACTACCGTAGATCTCCATGACAAGCATGCCTTAGAGAGCACGACTAATCAGCGCTTGTACCTAATCCATCCATTTAGCCCGGATTTCCTTCACCTGTTCATCGGTGAAACCAAGCCCGTTCATTAACCAGGGGTCAAAAACGAGTTCTTTGGCCGTTGCCCGCTCCTTGGGAAGCCACCGGAGGATCTTGCGAAGGAAGCGTAGGAATCCGTCTTTGTCTTCACCTTCAATGTCAATGGCGAGTTTCTCAAATGTGATTTCGGGCATAGGGACAATGTTTTTCCATTTACCTGAAAAGTACATTAGCAAAGGACACTGAGGGAGCTGATATTTTTACCTTTTTTTTTTTTCGGTTTTTCGGTCCAAGGTAGTAACTAGCTCCGGTGGAATATTACTTACCACTTTCATCCCAAAATACTGAACAAACTGGACTCTGGCGTATATATTCAGGAGGCGGCGGGTTGCCCAGTACAACTGCCATCTCCGCAATAAGGTACCTGTCGTCGGGCTTGTTAGTTTCTGGGTTCTGACGGTGGAATAGAGTCCGTGGAGCAACAAGGTCCCAGGCCTAATTTTATCTTAGAGTAAATTCTTTTAAGGAAACATTTCGTATGGAGTAGGTAGGTATATATAAATATATATATATATATTTGGCGTTGCTTACCAGCATCACAACGCACCACATATCCACTTCATAGTTCCATTTCATCTGCATGACGACCTCCGGGGCTCTGTAGACGTCGGGCATGGTATCATGGGTATACTCTCTGTCGGCGAAGCAAGCCTCGCCAAAGTCACAGATGAGCGGTAACCCTTTTAGAGCCTGGGACAAGTATCGTGTGCAGTAAATAGTCCGGTCCTTGAGGACCTTTCGAGATGAAGGATCTTCACATTCACCGTCTTCAAACTCTTTATAAAAATATGGATTTCCCACAGGGAGAAGCAGGTTCTAGAGCTGGAGATCCTTGGGACGGGGGGGATTAAAATTAGTGTATTATGTTAGAAGCAGGACACGCCTTGTGAGAAAAAGCCTGACTTTGGGGTGGGGGGCTTACCGGTATGGATTACACCAGCCTGGGTATGAAGAAAGTCCAGACCGATAAGTAATTCTCGAAGAATCATTTTCGCTTCTCCCAATTGTAGAGATTTGTTAGGGACGTAGTCAAGAAAGCGTTCCATGGTCATTCCCAGAGCCTCGTGGACCATGCAGGTGTGCTTTCCTTGAGGCCCCTGTATCTCAAATGAAGAGTACAATTTGAGAATGATTTTGTGTCCATCATGCTTCGTCTTTGCGGAGACGGAGTTGATACGCTCGTACATGGTCACTTCGTTGCTCCTGGTATGCCCGGTGACATATACCTTCAGCGCAACATACCCAGGGTCGTCGACTTGCCTAATGGCGGTTAGAATTCAGGATTGAAAACTACTTGGGCGTTCTGGCGAGTGAGACCGGCTAACTAGTAATTAAGTGAATGGGATGATAAAGAAGACGTAACTTACACTAGCTCACGAGCAAGCCAGGCTGTAGAGGTGACGCCATAGACTAACTTGCCGACCACCTGGTATCTGTCGTTGAAAACCTGTCCAATGTGCACTGGGTAATATATGTCTGGTTTGTATCCGGGGAGTGACTCCTCCTCAATGAGCTCTGAAGGGTCGATAACATCAAATCCGGACGTAGGAAAAGCCCGTGGCAATAAAGGTGTTCTCGTGGACGACGAAGGCATAGTATTCATGACAAGATTATTCCGTGCATGTCGAGCAGCAAGAGGTCTCGATGTTGTGGTGAAAGAGTTGAAACGTAAGTCGAAAGGACTTCTGCCAACAAAGAGGCGTCGTACACATTGCCTCAATGGGTTCATTTTAGTAGATAGGGAATGGGTATCTGTTGAGATGCCACCCTGTACAGAATTGCGCTCTTAAAAGGACGTTGGTGCTTCCCATGCAAGAACCTAAACCCATACAAAGTCACGTAGATTGAACAGGATTTTGTCCGCGCTTGCAAGGCGCATGAACTAACACCTATCCACCAAGCGACAAGTTAGGCAAATCGATTCAGCCTCCAAGGTCATTCCTCATCAAAGGGATATATGCACAAAAGCATACCAAACAAATCAATTGATTAAGCTATATACTCCTTTATCGGTTGAACGACCCCCTCTCCATACAGTTACAAAATGAGAACGCAAAAGAAAAAAAAAAGGAAAAAATCGCATAACCCCTAGGCCGGCCAAAACCTCAAAGACAGGAAAAAGTCAACACCAAATCCGATTGCGAAAAGAAAGAAAAAAAAGGAGAGCGTATAAACAAAAACGCCCAGCAAAACGCAAAAGAACCAGAGAATTAAGAAAGCCCAAGGGCTTAAGAAGGGATAAACACGAAACGAAAAAAAAAAATTGGGGGGAGAGTCCCGCTAAGTCCATCATGATAAAGGCAATAAGCAGGGAAATGTAAAAAATAGAAGGAAAAATATTCCAGAATATTAAGTGTAAGAAATGTAAGAAAAAGCATCATTGACTGATGTGAACGGCCTGAGTAGTTTCATCTCCTTCACTTGATGCACAATGCTTCAAAACTAGATACGTAATTTGCTCATTCCCGCATTGGAGGGATACAGTTGAGGAAAAGACTCATGCTCGACATTCTCACACTGCTCACCACATAATGTAGATAGTATAAATGGATATGCGTAGATAATAAAGCGTCTCGACATATCACTTTACATCGACCTCTCAGGCTGTTGGCGCACACTAGACGGACGCATGTAGCCACCGTCTCTCAGTCCAGCAGGTGCGCGATGTGAATGCCCTTGCGATTGTGCCTGGGCTTCTTCCCGCTGGCTGAGGACCTCTCTTGCATAAAATTCCACTAGCATCGTTCCGTATGCATCCAGCTCTTCAACGGGAATGGCAAGTCGGAAATCGTTGAGCAGGAGAAATTGAAGCTCGAGATGATTAAGTTCGAGGAGCGGGAGGCCACCAACCTATTAAAACGATACGGGGTTAGGAAGGCGCTCAAAGGGAAAAAAAAAGGGTTGCAAGGTAATCAAAATTGAACCAACCTTGGCATATCTTGAATTAGTATAAAATACGTCAGAAAAGAATTTGCTTGCGCAAGTGACACCGGCAATGACAAGCCGATGTATATTGTAGCTATCAACAACGAAATAATGCGAAAAATCTAATGCGTCGTCATCATCTTCGTCGTACTCATGGGTATCATCATAGTTGTCATTATTAGCTGCCATAGAGCTTGGGTTCGCGGTCGCTGGTCGTCGTGAGCCTGGTATAATTGGAGATGGAGGTTGGTTGCGGGAGCGCGGCGATTCTGTGTTGCTACCGGAGGAAGGAGGTGTGATGAGATGAGAGGAATGTCGGCCAGCAGTGACAGTGAGAGGAGGAGATGGAGAAGAGGACCCTTGTCTATCGGGTCGCCGCTCCAGGCTCTGAATGTGTCCTTTGTTGACCATTTCAGTCATACGGTCAAAGTAGACGAGTAAGCTGAGGAAAACTTCATAGGTTGTTGGGCAGTACTTGTGTATCCGGGTGAGATAGTTGAGGATTGTGATGCTAGGGACATTTTTCCCGTGAAAAGCTAGCACGCTTGTGGTCTGCAGACTGAGGTTGGTGGCACCTTCTGGTGGAGGAATGTGGCGGTGTATGTGTTCATGCTGCAGATCGTTTGTGGTGGTGATTTTGGTCAAGAGTCCTGCGACCATTTCGATAATATCTGTGACAGGCATAGAGCTAATTTCATACTGACGGCCAGCATCCCGAAAGAGTCCATTGTTTGTTCCATGGCGTGAAGACGATAGGATCTCCTCGCTAGCAAAACTTTTGATGTGATTGAGGTCGCGCACTTTTATGCGATTCGGCGAGGTAGCTTCCGATCCGGTGAGCGATCGCGACGAACGGTACGTTGGCCGTAGCACGGGAGAGGAGGGAGACGACTGAGTCGGTGCTGTCGACGCATTTGTCCGCGCGTATCCAGCGCGCTCAGAGTCCAGCCGATGTCTTTCCTGATTGGAGTGATGAGACTGGAAAGAATGGTGTCGATGGGGAGAAGGACGCTGGCGATCGGGTAGGCGGTGTGCAGGAGAGGAGTGGGACGTCATAGAGGCGTGCGGGTCGTATGAAGATGAGGAGATGATAGAAGCATGTTGTGAAGGATAGGGACGGGGAAGATTGGACGAAGCTATCGAGGCCGAAGAAGCTTGGATAGCAGAATCAGCTGAGCTCGAGGTGGCGGAATCGACTTGCGAAGTGGGACGGGAAGCATGCGAGTGAGCGCGGAAGAGCGGATCGGAAGTAGTGGCAGTCTGGTTGAGACCCGCGCTCAGCATCGTGTATGGACGATGGATGGGATCTGAGACGGATTGGCTGATGGCCAACGATCCCATAGCAAAGCTAGATTGTTGAGAGTTCTTCTTGTAAAAAGGTAGTTTTAGGTAGCCAAGAAGCTGTAGTGGGGGGTCGCAGGAAGGGAAAAAAAAAACCGGCTTCCTTGATGGAAGGTGGGAAAAAGCCAGAGAGAGGGATAGGAACAACGCCCAGAGAGAATTAGTAGGAAGAGCTAGGACGGAAGGATGGGCAATGGGCGAAGTGGAAGAAGCTGGAGCTCTGCGGTTCGAGATGGATGAGCGAGGGGAGTAACAAGGATGGATGGGAGGGAGGGAGGAAGAGGCTGAAGAAGAGCCGGACAGCGAAGTTACTTCCAAGGAACAAGAAGCAGTGACAGCAACAGCGGCAGCAGCAGCAGCAGCAACCAGTGCAGATTCTTGCTTTATCATCTATGATTCACGCCGATGGACTTTTCTTGCTTTTTCCGGCTGGCCCTCGACCGATCAGATCTAAGAGTCGGTGGCTGAGAAGAGACAGGACACGATCATCATCATTGCTGGCTTGATCTACCTCAACAACAAGAACAACAACAACTGGAGGCCGGGAACTTCAAGTTCGCCACTGCTGGACTTCCATCAACGCACATGTGGCAGTCTGCAATTGAAAGAAAGTAGGATGAGAAAAGGGAGGCTAAACCCTGGCAGATGAAGCAAAATGAAAGATAGATAGGAAAAGGGAGACAAGAAAAATTAAAACAAAATAATCAAGAAGAGGAAAAAAAAAAGAAAGAAAAGAAGAAAAAAAAAAACTCCAGAACGACAGCCCAACCCGACCTTCTCTCTCAACTGGCGATGGGCTCTAGTCTTTTCTCTAGTCTGCTTCTTATTCAGGAATCAAGCGGGTTAAGGGGCACCAGCGACACACGTCAACCCCTGCAAGAACGTGGGCTCGCCGACTTGATTCTACAGCCCGGAAAGCCGGCGATGAAAAGGCAGCCTGGACTCATCCCTGCCAATTGGTCTTTCTGGCCTGACACGAACGCACTCTTGAGTCTTGACCGCTTCATCTCTCTTGTCATACGGCGATGCTGCTGTCGTTTGACACTTGCGGCTGTTAATATGTAACTATCTATATCCATAAATATATATATATATATATACAGACCCAGATCACCTGTGGCTGTAGCCTTCTTCTCCTTCTTCTTGGTCTACAGGGCGTGGCAAACATTCTACATGGTTATGCTAAGTGCTGCAAGGGCCGATCTCGGCAAATGCAGAGACTGTTGATCGATCTTTTCTCCCGCCCATCACAGGTTTATGGCGGGCTACTCACGATCGGAAGGGGATACTCGCTTTTGTCCAACAGAACCAGTCAGGTATTGAATGCCGACGGCGAGATACATCAAAAATTTGGATGAAAAACTAAAACTTCCCCGCCTGCCGCTCAATCATACCTGGTACAGACAATGTATTCTCAAGGGAACAATGGGTTGACTTCGAGACTGGGATATCCAGAAGTGGCTTGGTTAATGATCTGGGGGGAGCTGAGCGACGCACATTTGATCGCAGTCTTGACGCGTTTACGTCAAATTGGGCAAAAAGAATACCCAAGGCATTTTCACATCCATTTCGCTCGTTTTGTTGTCCATGTTCGGATTATCTCCCACTTTCATCATTGTGATGGTCAGCGGAAGTGACCGCGAATACCGTATCGAAGTTTCCGGGGAATAGGGAGCTCGCGGGTATAGGGTCAATCATAGGATACTTGCTGGAAGCCATGAATGTTAAGGAACTGCAGCCCTTGCGCTATGCAGAATTGGAAGCCAAGTTATCTGTACTGGTGAAAGAACAAACAAGTTGGAGAGGGAGGTCAAGTTTCGGTCTAGTTATGTAATATTTGATTCAATAAATAAATATATTGAATTCATAGCCAGAAACTTGGAGACCTCGCTTCTGTCTATCGTGCCTCAACTACCGGAATCTTCGTTGATTGAGCTGCCTCATTAGTGGTAGGAAATGAAGCTGGTGAACTGTTGACGGGTTGCCCCTTTTGCCCAGGAAACAGATTCGTGCTTGGCAACCATTCCTCTTTGGTGATGGGCAGAAGTGGTTTGTCTCTCGAGTTGATTTGCACCTCCGTCAATCCAAGAAACGAACCATCAAACTTCCAAACATCCTCCCTCCCGCCAGCCTGCCCGTCGTGCCCAAGGGTCCTGGCTATTCGACGCTCTCTCTTCGTCTGTCTTTGCTTGTTCGTATTTCTTATCTCGATCTCTTGCTGCTGTTCGTTCTGCTCGGGCAAGACCCTCTCCCCACCTTTGTTCCCTCGTTTTTTGACAATGTTACATTTTGTCTTGTCTGAGTCCTGATTCCGTGTCTCGCCGCATCCGTCGCTCCTTCGTTCGCTTTAGCCACTCGATATCAATTTTTTTTTTCCCCATCGAGCCCTGGTCCGAGTTTTGTTGATCGAATTGCCAGAAGACTCTCGGATTTCACGAAGTCCTCCACGCCGGTTTTTATCGAATCTCTGAACCGCTTCGGCAGCAGGAACCTTTGCTTCCCAGCCACCGTGACTTTGAATTTGTCATGAGGAAACCTCGAGGTGGGCTGGCCTCGAGGCCGATATTGTGTTTCCTCTTATTTTTCCTTCTCACAACTTTGCTCGCCGGTCATGTCGCTGCCCAGAGAGACGACTCCGATCCCGCGACCTTCCCAACGCTAGATAAGCCAAAAACGACAAACGCTGTCACCAAAACAGAAGAGCCAAAGAAACCAGAAGAGACCAAGAAACCTGCGCCTCCTCCGCCTACTGAGACGGATAAAAGCGATGACGATGACGATGACAAGCCCACGACAACTGCCCCGCCCACTACAAAGACATCCGATTCCCAAAAGTCAGACAAGACCTCCAGGCCTCCCGAGTCCCTTCCTGGCCTTAGTACAGAATCTCCCAGTGCTACCACCACTAGCACCGATAGCACAAATACCGCCGCCAAGCCAACTTTCACTCTACCATCACTTACCGGCGGGCCAGTAATTCCCACTCCTCAAATTCCACCGAAAGAGGGAGCTCCATACTTGCAGAAATCAGATTTGCCTGAAGGCACGATATTTATCGCAGTGGGTGCGGCTCTAGGACTTATCGGCCTCATCGTAGTCGCATGGCGACTGCTTGTCGCCTGGTCTATCAACCGATCCGTGCGGCGCGCTACAAGCACTACGCACCATTCTGACTCAACCGCCCTTTTGCACTCGAATGCCAGGAAATCAGTTTATCAAGGCTCCGCAGGGGCTTCAATTTCAAGGGAAAAGATGAGCAAAGACCGGGTTTCTCGCGTTGGCCCCACACATACTCCGAACCAAAGCCTTTTCTTTTCCCCAACCGCTGGTGCCAGCATGCACACAGCGGGGAACAGAGGCTCGGGCTACCTACCTGCTGGGTATTATGCCACGAGTAGCGCCGCACCTGGCGGAGGACCCGGCCTGGCTCACCTTAGTAGCTCATCCATTGGTCTCTCGCCCCTGGGTCCGCAAGCTCAAGGCTATTCACGTACAAGATCAGGACCCAGCCCACCGGGCTCTCCTGGCCTCCCACCAAGCAGTCGTGGACATGATCAGGCTCACCCATCTACGAGCTCGTTAAACCTATCCGTTGTTCCACAAGGTAGAGCGCCGAGTGCGTATTTGGAAGATCTCTTTGAAAATCATCCTCCAGGGCGATGAGTTCCCAAGGCTAAACAATGCAGCTTAATGTGGCCTTCCGTTGACAGTATGTCGGTTTCAATTTCGGTCGCACGTTGCACGGTTAGATTCCTTTTGGGGCTCTTTCTATGCCAATTACGGATAGTTACAGAGCCCCTTTGTTTCGTGTTTCGTTACAGAAGAAATATATCTTGAACGTTGGTTATGTCGGGTCCTTGGCGTTATATGTGTTGATCAGCGGAAACATTCTTGAACCCTTTCCTCTACCTTTGCTTTTTTTGCTTTTTACGTGCTACTTTTTTTCTCTCTTAACTCCTTTCAGTATATTCCCAGCAAAGGGAAAATCGAGTAATTTCCAAATTACAAGCTCGATTGTGGTGTTAAATAATCACTGTTGCCCTCGAGGTTCCTTATCCCTGTTTTCATTGATACTGAGTCAAACCTCTGTATCTGTGGGAGAGGATTTTGCGCCGCGGCCTGTGGAGTTCACCGGCTCTTACGGCTGTTGCAGATAGTTTATCTTCGACTTGCCGTTTCAATCTCTTCTACTCACAAAACTCGAAGCATCATGGACGGCCGGTTGCATACTGGATTCCCATAGCCCTTATACAATGGTATGGCCTTATTCTTCGGGCCTGCTTTTCTATTCTCTTTAAAACGAACTGTGCAATTCGCTGGTTGTTCCTTCCCTGTTCCAATCCCATTTGTTTTACAGTCTTTTCCCGCTCCTTTTTGAAAGGCCCTTGTATGTACAACGTGATTTTCTCCTTTTGGTTCCTTTTGCTATATAGTACCCCTGCATGTACTCTGGAGGTAGGCGATACATAACATAAATATTTTCTAATAATATGAAAAATGCTTTGTTGTTACTCGGCTCCCTCTGTGGGCATTTATGAAAAGTCCCATGTATTCGAAACCTGTTGATTTGAAACTTGAGTTGCGGATACGTCATGTATGGCTCTCAATGTATCTGCCGAGTATCAAAAGTTCGATAAAAAAAGGTCTTATTCAATTTATCACACCAGGAATTAAAAAATAAATGTCAGCTATTCTAAATTGACAAATGGGTCAGAACACCTTCAGAAAAACAGAAATAAAAGGGTTGTACAAGAAGACTATGTAGAGAATATCGGACGACATGATGATAACCCATATGAAGGCAAATTCTTGGAAAGAGTAAAGAAAGCGTGAAGAGGGAAAAAAAAAAAATTATAAAATTAAAATTGAAAGGGGAAAGAAGAGTATTAGATTAATCTTCGTCTATTTTCGGTGTAAACTCCCCCAGAAGTATATCGTCTGGTGCTGGACCGCGAGTACTTCGGACTAAAAAAGAAAAGGGAGCCAAGTTAGTTGATATCCCAGCGGTGAAAGAGCCAATATTGTTCCCAGAACGATAAAAAGTTTTCTTACAGAAAGTACTCACCCCATTCTGTTTCGACTCTAAGGAAAATCCACATCCACCGCCTCGCTACTTCAAGAAACATGAGGGCAAAAACACCGCTTTCCAAGTCGTTGATCCAGTTCAATCGTACACTAAGTCGGGATAACCATGTAAAACGAAGGATGAAATCGATTAGGATAGCGCCGTAGTAGATTCCGTCGGCATGGAAGAACCGGTGGCGGCGAAGACCAAAGGGTCGGTCTAAGCCTGGTTCGAATTCATGCGAGTCAGAGAGAGCGGACATAGAGTTGATACGGTGGTATGGATTGCGACGAAATTGGGCGATAATGTCAGAAAAGAGTGAAAGATCCCAGTCTTTGGCAACGTCCCAGTAAAAAGTGTAAGAAGAATGTATAAGGGCGGACAAAACCCTGTTTTTCGTCATATATCGTGATCAACAAAACTGCAATATTATGTTGGAGAATTGAGAGGAAAAGCATACCATAACTTATGCAAACCAGCTTCGCTCATACCCACTCTTGACGGATCATAACTCCTTTGAAGTGAGGACAAAATGATGACGGGAAAGGCAGTAGAGTATTTTAACGCGTTGGCGAGATGTTGGCCTCCCCAACCATCAATGTTTCTATTCCCCCGTCGTTGCACACGTGAATACTCAATCAAACATTGTCGTAACCGAATGATACTTGGGATAGAGATGAGCAACGGAATCGCTAAATGACCACCACAGGCGCGATTTGGAATACCGGTGCTAGACACTCCTGAAGAAAAGAACATGCATTCGCTAACAAAGAGATCCCCGAATACTTTTGCATAACTCGTTAGCACATCAGCTAGGATGATATCACCAAATTTTCCATCCTGCGCTTCCGCAAGCCCGCCAAAACTAACTCGTTTCAAAGCCACTAGTAAGCGATGACGCCCGGCACGCGAGAGGTGATGGAGTGGAAGGAAGAGCAGGACGACAAAGATGAAGAGGTAGGACTGAGGGAGAACTTCCCATGCGAGAACCAGCTCTGGGGAACGATGAGTGATAGACCAGAAGAGAAGGAGGGAGAGAACGAGTGGTATGGAAAGGAGCGTAGCGAGGTGATATGTCGATTTGTAGACGGGAACGCTGCCAGTTGAGGATCGTGAGGGATAGCGAATTAAGGCGGGAACATCCTGATGCTCGGTTAGCTACATCGGTTGCGATGGTTTGGGTGTTGCCTAATAAAGGATTCGAGGCCGGTGGATGCAATTGCACGTACAATCTTCACAATAGACAAATAATGGAGATTTAGTCCCCATCCCCAAACACCTGTACAAATGGGAGAACATTAGCTTCTTGGGTCAAGTAATCTGGCATGAAAAGCACGGGGAAGCTCCCATACCTGCGACAAGGATCACCGCAACACGATAGGGGAGTGGGAGAACAAGATTAAACCCTTCCGGATTGATAGTTGCATGATGGTCAGGGTCCATATTCCATTGGAAGCTGAAGATTCAGCTCTGTGCCAAAGCTCGTCAACAAACAAGATGAAGCTCTGATGTGTTCACTTCTCTGTATATGGGTTATTATTTATTTTTATAATATTCATTTGGTCCAAAATAACGCTTGGCCGATAAGGATGGGTTATGTAATCTACCCAGGCGATAAGGGGCTACCTCCACGTGACCTGGCTGATGGCCGAGGTATCTTTGCAAAGCTTCTAAGCTGGCCGCAGGTGTTGATGCGCCTGAAATCTCCCTCCTCCCTCGCTCCCTTTTTGCAAAAGCTGACTTGAATGGACGATACTCACAAGGGATAAGATGGCATCCGATGACTCTCAACATTGTCCCGCAACGCCTGGTTCTGGACCTAGCAATCCCGACCAGCCGACCTCCCATTTCTTCCCCTGGGCTACTTCCCCAGATATCATCCGAGCTCACGAGAAAGATGCCTACATGACCGGAACGTTATCGACCCAAGCCCAATCGATTATGCGAACTCTTCGCGGAGCTAGATTTGCCCATGCACACACCGATGCAACCAAAAACCTAACCGAACTATTGTACCTGTCGCTAACTACCCTTGTCGGGAATAGAACGCTTGGAGAGGAGTATTGTGATGTTGTACAGCTGGAAGATGACTCGCTACGGTTGCCGTCGCTGGCTCGACGCGCCGGATACATCTTCAGCAGCATTCTTATGCCGTGGACACTACAGCGGGTACTTCCCGCATTACGACGTCGATTAAGGGCAAAACTGGAACGGAGCATTGCACGCAAACAGGCGAAATCCGTATACTTCTCGAAAGAAGAACAACAAAGGGAGAGACAAACCCTGGCGCTTAAGTTTCAAACGTATCTTCTTGAGCATTTGGATTCATTGACGTCGCTTTCGCCGATCTACGCCGTCAACCTTGCGGCGTTCTATTTCACGGGTGCGTATTACCATATTGCAAAGCGGCTATGGGGTTTACGATATGTATTTTCGAAGCGGATCGGGGAGAGTGAAGAGAGAGTTGGATACGAGGTGTTGGGGGTATTGATGGTTTTACAAATTATCGTACAGGGCATTGTACACGCCAAAGAGGTTGTTGAATCAGTTCAGGAAGATGCTCAATTAAAAGACAAGCAAGACTTTGGATTGGAGGGCCAGTCGGGCACACCTTTAAAGTGCATTTATAATCCTTCGTCTATACCTTCCTTGGCACCGAATACGCCTAGATACGACCTCTCGTCGGATGCAGGAACAGGCCTGAGCTGGATACCAGCTGGGCAACAGAGGAAATGCACTCTATGTTTAGAACCATTCAAAGATCCGAGTGTGTCTACCTGCGGACATGTATTTTGCTGGACTTGTATCCGCGATTGGGTACGCGAAAAGCCGGAATGTCCTTTATGCAGACAAGAGGCATTGGGGTCGAAAATCCTACCGTTGCGAGGGTAAGACACTTTCTCCGAGAGCTGAGTACAATGGTCATTGGAGAGGGAAATTGGGGCTCTTGGCTTTGTAGATATATGATACCTTTTTTGCATGTAATACCAATCAATTGAGAGAGCCTTAACAACAATCTAATATTGCGTTTGATATTTTTGTCAACAAGAAGGGATGTCACGTGACCGAAGTCGCGGGCGCCTGACGATATCAAAAGTCGAGCAAACAGCCAACTGGTAAACTGAAATTAACCACAAAATCTCGATAAGCAGACAGCGTCATCCTCGTCTCTTCTGTTGAATTGGCCGTACTTACCTCTGGTTATAACTGCTGCTTCTCTGCTGCACCATGGCATCACAACTACTCCCGTTAGGTAAATGAAAAGAAAAAAAATATCCGGAATCCCATGTGATGATCCTTCCTGCTAACATGTATCTGATGGGTAAGAATTAATCGATAAGTGTGTCGGATCCAAGATATGGGTCGTTATGAAGGGAGATAAAGGTACAGTTTGACGAGCTCGATGCCTCGAGTTTCTCCAGCATGGAGATGACAAGAATACTGACATGCATTTGGCCTCTGTAGAGTTCAGTGGGACTTTGCTTGGGTTTGATGATTATGTTAGTATGTATTCCCATTTTATTCAATGCCGATTTCCTCTGGTTTATGGCAACTATTCTGGCAACTAGAGAGACTAATGGTGATGCCTAGATATGGTTCTTGAAGATGTTACAGAATTGTATGAGCGCCTCCTCAACATGTGCTTGTCAATTTTTCGCATTAACAGTGCTCCAGCGATTATACAGGCGCTCAAACGAAACTCCCGAAAATTTTGTTGAACGGCAACAATATTTGCATGGTTTGTCACACACAGTATTAATGATATATTGCACATCGAGCTGACAGATTTTGGGATGAAAAGCTAATTCCTGGAGGTGAGGGACCGGTCGGCTCTACAAGCTAGGTTGGGGTATGGATGGAATCGCTTTCCTTTCGCATGTAGTCTCTGGAGTTTGGGAACTTCTTGCATTTTTCTATCATGTTTACGAACTGGCTGTCTATGGCCTTTTTCTTTTTCTTTTCCTTTTTTGGCCTCGACTATATTATCATGAAGCCATAGTGGACAGGCGTTCACTCTCACACACTCACGCAGGAATTATGGTGCTTTGACCAACGGTTTATAGAATGATCAGAGACCAGGGACTAGGCCATCACGATATTAGGAATGAGCAGTTGGCATGGCGAAGACATCATGACACGCTGTGGTGGCACCGAGTCTTGCAATATGCCTTATAGAAACGACCAAACTCGTAAACACTCTTAGCCTAGACATCGTCCAAGTCAGCCATTGGCCAATTTCGAAACAAACTATCTTGAGAACTTCCAGTTTGATGAAGGATAAAGCGAAGCTAGTTGGTAGTATTTTTGCTTGTTATATTTTCTATCCAGGAGCCTGCAAAGGACAAACCTCAGGCCTGGAATAATAACTTTTACGAACATTTATCGGCAATATCGCGATTAACTAATGGGCTGATGAGAGAGCAGCAACGGCGCCATAACCCGGCTGGCATTTGCGAGATGTTTTGCTTCTCAGAAGAAAAAAGCCAGTCTTATGGGCAAAAATCCTTGAAACCCAGCAACACACTTGGTCGAAATTAATATTAACACTTGGACTTTTTACCCATGGTTCTGGAATACGCCCAAGTCGGACCAAAGCGCCAACCAACTCTTTAGCGCCTTGGTCCAGAACTCTGAACTCCCAGCTTGAAGTATCCAACGCATTAGTTAGGTATGTTATCAGGAGCATCAGAGAACCGTGAACAGTCTCGATTTGCCAATGCTTGGAAGCGTTAATCAAGTGACTACTGCTTGTGGACCAGCAGGCGATCCATGGGCTGGTGCTGCTGGCTGGCTCTGTTCCCGGAATCCAACAAGAATGTAACTTCACAATCCTCCCTGTTAGTACGGGGAACCCTGCTACCTCTACGCAACTGTTAATCAATCCCAAGATGTCTCTCGTGTCCAGTCATTGCCCTTCCTGGCCCCATCTGCTTATTGACTTTTCAGCTATCATCATCACCCGTTGGATTTTGCTCTCCCGCCCTCTCTCTGTCTCTGTCTCCCTCCCCCCACATGATACGGTGTTCCGATATCATGATCCACTCCCCGCATCATCCGATCCATTCCTTCGACTTGGCCCGACTGCCGCGATACGAAATACTGCCGACTCCTACCACTCGTTGTCTTTCTGGTCTCACGTCTCTTCACCCAATATCTCTGCAATGAGCGGTGCAGGCCGTGCCCCGGCTAACCCGAAAGGAACAATTTGAATTCTTCAAGTTGAACATTCAGACCTCCATGCCGCAAACATCCGTGTGATAATGGTCGCCTCTCTCTCCAACAATATACAACAAAAACCAGTGACGCCATACCCACAGACTTTCCACCCGACTCCTTCTTTTCCGCACGGCTCCTTGGACTACGGTGAAGAGCTGCCCAAAGAGAATGCCTGGCGCCGCTTTGTGGACGGTTTCAAACGTAACCCGAATGCCCATGTCTCCAAGCTCGGCCAGATAGACAACGATGGGAAACCTTTCGATCTCGAAGAGGCTGCGGCAAACACCGCGCTCTCGCCCTTGAAAAGGAAGCTCAAGGGTCGCCACTTGCAGATGATCGCCATTGGAGGCTCTATAGGTACGGTGTCCCCTGTAAGAAAGCTATCAAAATGATGCAAAGTCTTCATTTGGTCGAATTTGGACCACACGCTGAGTTTTCCGATCCGCGTATAGGTACTGGCCTCTTTGTCGGCTCGGGGAAGTCTTTTGCCATCGGTGGACCTGCCTCGGTCCTAATTGCATTCTCTCTGGTCGGTATCATGGTCTACACAACCATCCATGCTCTAGGTGAAATGGCCGTCTTGTTTCCCGTCGCCGGTTCATTTTCTTCGTTCTCTACTCGCTTCTTAGACCCTGCATGGGGATTTGCCATGGGCTGGAACTACGCTCTGCAATGGCTGGCCGTTTTGCCGCTCGAAATTGTCGCAGCCTCCTTGACAGTGTCCTACTGGCCTTCTAAGATCTCCCCTGCCGCATGGGTTGCCATTTTTTACACCATTGTCGTTGTAATCAATTTATGCGGCGTCCAAGGCTATGGCGAGGCGGAATTCATCTTTTCTATAATAAAGGTGATTGCTGTCATTGCCTTCATGTATGTCATTTCAATCCCCACATCGGCGTTTACGTTCAAAAATAGTTCTAACGCTGATTAGCATCTTGGGAATTGTCATTAACATCGGCGGTGGGGATGATGGTTCGTATATTGGTTTTAAATACTGGCGAGACCCTGGCGCGTTCAACCACGGTTTTAAAGGCCTTTGCAGCTGTTTCGTCAATGCCGCTTTTGCGTTTACTGGAACCGAGTTGGTCGGATTGGCCGCCGCCGAAGCCTCGAATCCTCGCAAGGCCCTTCCGAGTGCAGTCAAACAGGTATTCTGGCGCATAACCCTATTCTACATCATGTCATTAGCCGTCGTTGGTGTTCTAGTTCCATACACAAGTCCACATTTACTCAGCCCAACTTCAGAAGCAGATGCCAAAGCTTCGCCGTTTGTGATCGCTATCAAAGATGCAGGAATTCAAACGTTAGACTCTGTCATGAACGTTGTTATCATGATTGCCGTCCTTTCTGTTGGCAATTCTGCGATCTACGGCTCATCACGTACCCTAGCGGCCCTGGCCGAACAGCACCAGGCACCCCACTTCCTTGCCTACATCGACCGTAGGGGTCGTCCTTTGTTCGCGATATGTGTCGCAGCTGCGGTAGGTCTCGTCAGCTTTCTCGCCGCATCCTCAAAGCAAGAAGAAGTTTTCACATGGATGATGGCTATCTCGAGTCTTTCCTCCATTCTCACATGGGGTTCCATTTGCCTAGCCCATATCCGATTTCGACGAGGCTGGATTTTGCAAGGCCACAGTCTCGACGAACTAGCGTTCAGATCCCAACCGGGCGTTGTGGGTTCTTGGATTGGCTTGATATTCAACTTGCTTGTGCTTGTGGGGCAATTCTGGGTTGGAGTCTCGCCGGTCCTTTTAGATATGGACGAGAGTCCGACCTTGGCTCGCGTAAAGAACTGGTTCTCGGTGTATCTTGCTGCTCCGATAGTTATCCTGTTTTACGTGCCGTACAAGATTCGATTGAAGACTAAGATTGTCCGGGCTAAGGATATGGATTTGAAGACGGGTCGGCGTGACTTGCATCTGGCACATTTGATCGCTGAAGAGCGGGCTGAGAGTGCAAATTGGCCGTTATGGAAGAAGGTTTATCGATTTTTCTGTTGATGTAGATACCACTGGAATTGCTAGGAGTCACGGCGCTGGCCAGACCATCGGGAAACTGGTTTGAATCAATAACTTTACAGAATCTAATGAAATAACGTTTTGGAAAGTGCTCAAGGTGTTTAGAGGGCCGATTTGTTGCGCATCTCGACCTAACTCGGTAGTTTGGTGGAATCAGTTCTATAACCTGCCACCCCGCATAGACATGGTCTTGGGAGCGCAATTGATAAAATTTTATAATCGTCCACAGACGAAAAGATATATATTCTTTTTTTTTTTTTACCACAACTTTGATTTAAACTATCCTCTATATTCGTCAGGTTTTGCAGAGATCCAGATTCACCATCAATAGTCTGGAGATGATGTCCACAGAGTGGGAAGGGTAAAATATTATGGAGAGAAAATGTTTGAGCAATGGGAAGGAGTGTTTATATAGTTACCCCAGTCCAGTAGTAATATTGCAAGTCCCAATGAACGCGGTAAAAACGACTTATCCTAATGCTCGATGCTAAACTCCATAAACAATGCACCTACTGTTTTTTCCGTCTAGAGAACCGTCTATACCAGGTATGCCAGCTTTTGCAAACTAAGCCTATATATATGCGCCCATCTTGAAAGCGCAGGTATAAGTCAGAACACGAAATAGAATCAAGCTGTCGCAAGGATATATGATACAAAACTGTATGCGAATCAATTTCCCGAAGTGGAAAATAGATCGAGTCACACTGAGGGGATTATTGTCAGTGGTAATGAATGTTCTGATGGATTTTGGGATGTTCCCGAGGTAGAGGTCGCACAATCCTCGTCGGAAATGGTCGGATTAGAGTGCCAATTCCCAGCCCACAACTGGGTCGAACATGAGCTGGTAGACCAACCAGAGGGGGTTGTGGAGAACGTGTAACTCTTTGGAGTGGCGGAGAAACAGTATTGGGAGAGGTATCAGCAGAAAAAGGTGTTGGCGCATATGATTCTTCTTCGTAGAGGTAGGAATTGAAGGGGTGATACGTAGGATTGGAGGCGCTGTTTGATGTCACTGGGGGCATATGTCGAGGCAGGCGAGATGCTGGTTTGTTGCTTGCCTGCATGAGTGTTTGATATACTTCGATAGGCTGGTAGTAGGCGGTCGTGGGGTTTGTAAGGCCAGGATGATATGTGCGGGCTTGGCAAGAGGTCTTTTTTGAATTGTAGGATGTTGGTGGATCTGGCTTTGGAGTGCCAGTGGGAAGGATTGAGGCGTGTCGGCGTTGAAATATATATTCAGATACTGATTGGCGAGTACTCCCTTGTTGGTCGTCGCGTGCGAACCTTGCCGAGATGGCTCTATGCCAGCCCTTGTGATAGCCCACAACTGTCAAGATACTCAAAAAGACTATTTGTGTTCGCATTAGCTGAAGTCTTCACTCGAGGTCATAGCCAAAAAAAACTTACTGGATAGACCTCCAATTCCTACACCAATACCGAGAAACAGCGTCTCGCGTTTCGATAGACCCCTATGCTGATTTCCTGAAGCACGATTATCAAATCTATGAGAGTTCAAGGCCACATCAGTTTGGTTGTAGGAGGAAAAGTAGTTCTTCAAGGTAACACAAGCGGTATCGCATTCTGGGAACGGATTGATCGGTCGTCCAGAGGTTAGTCTTATGGATGCAAGGATGAGAATGCAGAAAGCGATCCTGGTTTGGGCAAATGAAGCCATTGTGACAGGATATGTATGAAATCTATGTTAGATTAAGTGCAAAGAATCTGCCCTCTGCCCCCCAAGCAGAGAAGAAGGAAGAGCGAAGTAAAATAGACACATACTCGGTCTTATAGATCAAGAAGGGTCCAGCCCCGAGTGTCTAAAAATAGCAGCCATGCGAGGGGCTTTGACATGATGCGCGGTTCCCAAACTAAAGGGACAATTGCCCTATCTCTGGGCAGCCAAAATCACGCCGAGATCTAGCCGTAGGGTATGAGTACTGGTCCTTCTAGAAGGTGGCTCAGGCAGGTAACGGGTATTATTGTGGTGGCTTTAAGCCCAGCGAATCAAATGTCAATATTGGGCGCACAATGCAAAACAAGCGAACAGGGCGGTCGTACAGTTTCAGTGTCGGTCTCCATGGTCTGTCCAACCCTCAGTCAACCATCTTGTGGTCAAGGCGGATGATGGATCGACCCAGCGGTTGGATGAATTTTCCCGACAGTCTGGTAGCCCGCTTCCCAACGCAAAACGATTGGTTGAGAAACAAGTGTATTTGGGCCCAGTCGGGCATGGCGTGAGTTTGTGGGAGTTGCTAAGAATAGGCGGTTATTCGATTTTATTTTGATCATCGCGAAGAAAGATGAAGCCGCGCAGGTTGGAGGCGCGAATCGGAACCACATACGCTTTATTTTTATCTTGTTTCAAGAGGGTGGCTAGGAACACAATGTATGAGGCGTAATGCAACTGATGTGCTCGTTTGTCAATGGCTGGTTGCTCTCTTCAGGTTATCAAGTCTTCAATCTGTCTCCGACTGCCAGGCATGTTCCAGGGTTGAGTTCAGGTCTTGGACGATTCGGAATGATCAGCGCATAATTTAATCATAGCCGGTATCATTCACGAAGGAATATGATCACTTCAAGTATGATTTGGTTGCATGGTACATGCATGCTTAGGGCATCAAAGCTGAACCACATTGCTTGAATGTATGGCCTGCATCTGGTAAAACCTGCTATGGGATTGATAGCACATCCCAGCTTATACCTTGGCTGGGGTTGGTAAGGATGATACTACTGGCGAGAAGATTTTAGGTGCTGTAAAGCTGCCACCCGGCAGTTCCGTGACCAGCTAGCAGGATGTGTCAACGC
This sequence comes from Amauroascus verrucosus, assembly GCA_001430935.1. Taxonomy (NCBI): domain Eukaryota; kingdom Fungi; phylum Ascomycota; class Eurotiomycetes; order Onygenales; family Onygenaceae; genus Amauroascus; species Amauroascus verrucosus. The sequence continues at coordinate 64,854 of LJPJ01000179.1, forward strand.
AATGACTTCGTTGAAATTAGTGTCAAAAGTTAGCCTATGCTTCGTGGTTAGATCCTCATGGTATTTCTGTAAGTTTGGTGAGATATCGCGCCTTTCGCGTGAACGGAAGCTTGGCAAGTTTATCCCTAAGGGGTTTAGTAAAGCCCCGTGACCCAGCGGTTTCTATATTTAGTTTAGAACCACTTACAATACAAGGCGGTACCAGATGTGGCGCAGGCTCAGGTATCGGGTGTTTTTTTGATTAGGTAATTCTCTCAAGTGTGCGCATCACGTGACAAAGTGCTGGCAAAGGTCTCAGCCTCACACCTGGGGATGCGCAATCAGCCGCTTGAACAGTTCAACGCTTGTTAGGCGAAGCTCAGGGATACATCGCCTGCCCCTAGTCCTCCGATTTCCACCGTTTGTATCATCTACTTTTGAGATAGCCGATTCATATCCTGCTCGCCCTGTCCTCCGCCACTACTGCTTTGGTCGGGATTGACTCTTTCCCAAACTTATACTTCCTCTGTAAGTGTTAGAATCAAACTTAACTTTTGTTCCTGAGCCGCCCAGTTGACAGTACTCACCCAACAGCAGGAATCCACGCCTATTTCATTCGTACTCCCACTTCGATACAATCCCATTCCTATCCTGTCCTCTGCCTCACCTCTCAACACCGTACAAGCGATTGCACTGCGTCGTGGCCGACCTTGATCACTCTTCCTTCCAAACCGTGATACGTGAACCGTCCTTCTCCTTACCAATGCCGGGGTTTGCAGACTCTTTCTGGTCCCCAGACTATGCCAGCGGGCTTGGCGTACTCTTCACCAAACTGCAGCAGGGGATAGTAGAGAACCAGCAAATCCTTGCTATCGCTCGAATGCGCGCAGATGCCGAACAGCAGTACAGTGCGAGATTAGGGGACATCGCACCGTCGGTCGACCGGATGTCAAGTGGCTTCTCGCGAGATGATGGAGCTAGCGTACGGAAGGTGGGAGCCTGCGTTCTTTTTCCTTTTTCGCTTTTTTTTTTGGGGAAGAATTGTGATTTCTGACTTTATCGGGATTAGGCTTACGAAGGCGTCAGAAGCGAAATGCTAGAAGCCACCAAGAACCACAAAAAAATTGCCTCGAACATCAGGGACCTTGTTGTGACCCCTTTTGGTCGCTGGGCGGCACAGCACGAGGCTCGAATTTCGAACAGCCAGGAAGAGCTTCAAGCCAGAGTTAAAGAACATGCAAAGCAGGCGGAGCTTGTGAAGAAGCTGCGGAGCCAGTACTTCAATAAATGCCGTTTGGTGGAGGACTTGGAGGAAGAGAACAAACTTGCCTTTCAGAGTCCTGTAAAAGAAACTGGTAGTCCGAAGCAAGCCCCTCCAACGATCGTCTTACCCGATCCTGATGAAGAACCTGAGCCAATCGAACTGGGGGATCAAGTTTACCTGCCTGATCAGCTGAAGAAACTCCTAGTTCACATGCTTGAAACAATTAAGATTGGCGAAGCCAAGGTGCCAATTCTAGGAACCTATTTGAACACTTCTACAGGTGCCGATATTGTCGAATACATTCAAAAGCATTTGAATGCGTCAAGCATAAGTTATGCTGAAAGAATTGGCCAGGATATGGTGGACAACGGTTTCCTGCGGCTTGTTGGAAACGTCGGTAGTACTTTTGCTAACAGCTCTAGAATGAACTACCAGTGGCGCCCAAAAGCTTTTCAAATAACTGGTATTCCAGAGAAGAAGAAGCCACTGCTACGTGTTTCATCGCTCAATACATCAAGTAGCGACGATAATGCAGATTCACCAACTGTTGCTGAAATTCTCTCCGGATGGAACCCTCTCAATAACCCGTATCCCAACGAAACACCTGCGGAGAAGCTTCGGCGCGAGGCTCGAGAAGCTGATGAACGGTATAAGGTGGCTGTGAAGAAATTGGACCGTATGAGATGTAGTATGGAGGAAGAGATAATCGACTACCTAAAATTCATGGAGCGATGCGAATTGGACCGCTTGAAAGCGATTAAAGCTGTCGTTTTGGATTTTTCAGGAGCTATAAGCAATGTGATCCCATCTTTGCGCAGTACAGTCGACCAGATGATGCTTTATCAGGAGACTATACAACCACTGGGAGATCTGAGGTACATGTTGGAGAACTACCGAACGGGAGCATTTGTACCACGCGTTCAACCATATGAAAATTACTATGGATCTGTTGATGGTCTGTTAAATGTCCTCTCTTTTCGTATTGTAGGGCGTCATATTAACATCGGGATAGACCAAACTTTCGGTGTCGACCTTGAAGCCAGGGCTAGAGCCGACCGCAAACGTGTTCCTATTATTGTCACTAGCATTCTAACTTATCTTGACAACCGTAAGCTTCTTTGCCGGCTATGTTTGATTTTAGATTGGATGGGCTAATGGCATGTTTTCAGGATACCCCGATCTAGAGGGCGACGAAGCTCGTCGCGCAATATGGCTTCATGAAGTACCACTTGCATCCGCACACCATTTACGCAATGCTTTGAACAATGGTCAACCGGTCCCGCCGGAACTACTAGATCGATATGAAATTCCTGTTGTGGCAGCTGTTTTAAAGTTATACCTACTTGAACTCCCTGGTGAGTTTTTAGTCGTCACGCGGTCGTGGAAGTCCTTGCCTTATATCTCAACTAACACCACTATGTAGATTCCCTAGTTTCTTCTCAAGTTTATGAGATTGTTCGAACTATCTATACTACAACGAGCGATGCATCTGAGGAAGGCCGAGTAAAGGTCTTACAAAACACCCTTGGCCAACTCCGTCTGAACAACATTGCAACTCTAGACGCAATCATTACACATTTCACACGGCTAATCGACCTGACGTCAGCAGACGAGGTATATATAACCACTCTCGCTCAGAACTTGGCATTGTGCATCCTCCGGCCCCGTGTAGAGAGCAACCTTACAATGGATGAACGACACAATTATCGCCTTATACGTGATCTCTTCGATCATAAAGAAGAGATATTTGGAGAGCTTAAACGTCAGGCTAGCTCCCTTGGTAGTCTTTCGTCGGGCGCTTCTCGACCGCGCGCTATAAGCACGGACGAAAGCAACCGGCGTGCGAACATGGAAGCTAGGAATAAGGCCATTGCCGATCGAAGTCGAGCGAACAGTCCTGCTCCTGGTTATCGCCACCGGCGTGATCGATCTACTGGAGGATCGGAGCCGACCCGTTTCCCTGTTAATGTTGGGAGCCCAACGTCCGAGAGACGAACAGGCAGGCAGAGCTTGGAGGTTCCTGGGTCCTTAGGCTCTCCAAGTGCAACCGACAACAAGCACCGTAAAACAGATTCAATAGGCAACAGTGCCGTAACCAACGGTAGCGGTGATTCATCAACTGCTCAAGATGACGCATACTCATCAACGCCAGCTACCACCATAGGCAAAAGCAATTCGCTTTCCCGCTCGAGTGGACGATATTCCCGCATCACGGGCCTAAGTAGGGATAGCGGTGGCAACGTTGTCCCCGATAGCGCTGGAGGTGATGTTCAAATGGAGGGAGTAGAGCAACCACCCAGGCCGGTGGGTGTCACATTGGAAGACAAACCGATTGATGATTGATTGTCCTTGGGAAGTCGAAGCGAACACGGTGTGGTGCTCTTTTTGAGTTGATATCCCGTCTTTTTAGGCAAGAATATTCTATTTTACGACTCCTGTTTTATCACTATTCAGCGGTTGTGCAAAGGACTCGTTACTTCTTTACACCCCTTTTTTGTTAGCTCTGACTTCTCTGGCTCTAGTCCCGATGTTACATCGTGCCTGTCTTACCTGTATAAGTTTATGTAAAACTTTTGCTGTATATCTTTTAGATGAAGCCACGATCCTCAATTCTCTCATTTGAGAGTTAGTCATGTTCCTACTAATATCCACTAAAGCCCAAGGGCGTTTTAAAGTATACGTATTTATTGATACATGTAGAGCAGTGCAAAACAACAGAAAGCAGACATCGCTAAACATACATATCCTAACCGTGAACACCATAACAATGTATAATAATAGAGAACCGTACTCCAAAACACACATAAACCTCGTTCAATGCATAGCCTGACAATGAACCTTTATGCATAATTATCAAGAACAAGATACCGAACGCAAACTCTATTCCCGAAGCAAGACTCTCAATATGCCTTCTCCTGGCCCTGTAATTTGAGCCTCAATCTCCTTTTCACCAACATAGCAGACCAGGCCACTCGTCCCAGCGCCGAATTTGGATGGAGTATTAATAGTGCCTCGTCCAGTCCTTGTAGGGGTACGAAACGCCCCGGCACCAGTTGTATTCCCGCGACCACCTCGAGTTTGAGCCTCGCCGACCAAGCCCATCGTTTCTAAGCTGCTAATGACGTCCTTAAATTCGGTAATGGTTAGGGGCTGGAGGAGGTTATCTCGCCGACATAGAGAGGAGTAGGTGTCAAATAGCTCTTTTACAGTTGGAGCGATCGACCGAGGTGATTTAGTTGGGGTATTGGCGACATTTTGTGTTGCCCGTTGTTTTCGTCCAACAGATACTAGTGCACAAAGTGCGGCTTTTTGGTGAAGATTGAGCAGTTGTAGGCGTTCGGTCGTTCCATTACTGAAGGCGGCAGACGTGACGCGAGCAACATGGGCAAGTGTGGCCCGAGGGGCTGTGGCAACCGTGTATTGAGTAATTGCGTTTGTAGCCTCTGGGGTATCTGGTGGCGACAAAGGTGATGCGAAATTTGTATTTTCTAGTAATGGAGTTTTGGGGGGACCGGCTGATGGAGTAGCACAGGACTTTTGCCTAGTTTCTCGCTCAATCAGTTCGACTGTGCGACGGACTAAGTCAAAGGCTTTGCGTAGGTCGCCCGACTGAGATGCAACTTTTCGCGCGCAAAGCTGGATAGCAGCCGGGTGAAGAAAGGGCACAAAATCTCTGCTAACGGCCAGATCGACAGGCATGAGGGATTGAAGACGAGCCGTAATGACATTCGCTATTTGGGTCGGAGTATATGGGAGAAATGGAAGTAGTTGGGGCTTCAGATTCTTTGCTTTCAGTCTAGGCAGAAATCGATCTGTGAGATCAAGAGCATTGGCGATACCGATCAAGACGAGACGTGAATTCGGTTGCAAGGACCACTCAAAAAGGGTGTAGAGAATTTCTAGATCGCTTGTCAATAAATGATCGATTTCGTCCAACGCGACGAGGTACACGTCATTGCAAGACTTCTTTTTCGGAAAGAACATGCTCCGTAGGCGTTCAACTTCGCTCTTTTTGAATACTTGGGAATCGGTACAAAGATCCTCAATCAATTTGCCATAAATATCGCGGGTGCTCGTCATACTGGCGCAGTTTACATATGCCACCTTGGTCAAAAGTTCAGGTTCGAGCTCACGACAAACTTCTTCGACCAAGGCACTTTTCCCGGTACCTGGCGGCCCGCTAACGTACATGCAGTCGCCACGCACCGAAGAGACCGCATTCTCAATGAACCGGGTCAAGTCTTCTCTTTCGGATTGACGACCAATTAAACGCCCAGGGTTTGCACTTCGTACAAAAAGTTGTCTAGCGTCCGTGTAAATCGTTCGACTTGAGAGTAATGAAATGACTTGGGGTGTTCGAGGAGTCACTGGTTTGGCGGCAACCTGTACACGATGCTTGGGAGTGACAGGAGAGATTGTAGGTAGTTCATCTCGAAACCTCTTAGACCGTGGAGTTGTGAATTGGTGGTTTGGGTCGACATTCTCATCTACTCAATGTTGAGATCATGCTTTGAGACATTGGTAACTTTGCGCAGTACTAACCTATTACTGGCTCCTTGGTCCTCTTAACTGGACCTGCCTTGTGGGATGATTTGCTATTATTCGTGTCGTTCAGATGTTCGGTATGCTTTGAGCGTTTTGCGCCTGGTTCATCTTGTGGGTTGCAAGTCTGTAGGCGTTTAGACCTGCGCTGAGTTGCTGCTGGCAGGATAAAAGGATCGTCGCTCTCGCTATCATGGTGTATCTGGGGATCATCTTGGGCGGCTCGTCGCTTCCTAGGAGATTGCAGCGTAGATTCTTGCAGATTTACACGGTCAGTATAGTCATTTGGCAGGAACTGACAACACAACACCGTTGAAAGTCGCAGGTGGGATTGTAGAAATGAGGCGGGAAGAAAGTAATTACCATAAGACTCAACGGTATTGCGCTGACGCTTGCCGAGGATTGATGGGGCCATTGCTGTGAATGAATGGAGGGAGAGTGCGTGGTCGAAGGTGATGCTTGCTGGATTGCCTAAACAGCGAGAGCAATGGGCGGAGTGGAGGAAGTACCTTTTTGAAAGATGGAAGTACCTCCCGTCGCGTCGCTCTTAGCGTGTCGCGAAATTCAGTAAAACGGCAACAACGCGACCATTTTGCAGACCGTGATTTAGGAAGGTGAGCCGACGCAGTCTTGGCAGGAGTGCTGCTACCGAGAATACCTACGGGAAACGACAAGTTCAGTTCACGCAGGTCTCTTGCATAAAATTTGTGCATACAATTGCAACTCTGGTCCTTTTGCCGCACCGTACATTGTCAGCCACCATTATTTATGCAGACTTAAACCTGTTTTAGGCTAGCATCTCGGTTACATAATCGACTCTGACTCTGCAGCCTGTGGTGCCGGAAGAACTCATCTGCCGGGGGCTTTTGACGTATTGTGTCACTTGTCCGTCTTGCTTATCACAACCCGCCTATCGAAGGATCTCGCAACGCACGCTCTTGACTGCCTGACTGCCATTGTTTGCCGCTCACCAATCTGCCAAAATTCCTCCGTCTCCATCTATATTTTTCAAAGATATTTGATCTCCTTCATTTACCGTGGTCGTTGCATCTCTGGGCCTTTGGAAAATTGAATGCTGATATCACTGTTATTTTACGTGCTTCAAGCTCCCCTCATTAGAGCTCGTTCACATAGCTACGGCGCCTAGCTGCATTTTCCCGACAGTACTTAACTCTTTTTCTTTTGCGCTCTCTAAATGCCTGTTCTCCGTCACGTGTACTAGATTAGTTATTCTTATTCTGTTTGCTCTCTTGATCGCCACCTGATCTCCTCGCAAGCAGCAGCAATGGAGGACGCTGCGGTCGCCCAGTTCACAGAGATTACAGGCTCTAGCCCAGAAACAGCTACACATTATCTGGAGCTGTCCGACTATAGCCTACAAACAGCTATGCAGCTCTATTTTGAGAATGGAGGCGAAGATCTACAAACTGAAACTCAAACCGAACCTGCCCGCCCACCCGCGGGCCGACCACGACGCTCGGCTGGATACCAAGATGAGCATGGCGTTGTTCATATTGACTCAGATGATGAAGACGTTAGCATACCTGTTGCCCCATCGAATCATGAAGCCCCTGGGCGTACTGGCCCAAGCTTTGACGATGATCTAGCTATGGCCCGTCGCCTGCAGGAGGAGCTCTATGGCGGCGAAGATTCTACGAACACTGTTAGAGCTCCCATGGCTAGAAGAACAGAGACGCTTGTGGGCCCAAACATGGATTTTGACGATATGGACTCTGAAATACTTCGGCAAGTCCGAGATAGACAACGGGCGCGAGCCGGTAAATACTTTTCTTGACCCTACCGTTTAATGGTGGGCCGAATTGACTAACCATTTGCTCTAATAGGACGCCCCGGTATCTTTAACCAAAGGAATATCCCTTCCTCAATCTGGAACAATGAAGACCCAGAATCCCACAGAGCGACCCTCTCTCGGGCTACAGGAGGAGCTTCTGAATCGTCCTCTAAATCTAGCATGCTAGCGGAAATGTATAGACCACCCTTTGAAATTATGTCGAGGCTTCCGTGGGAGGCAGCACGCGATGAGGGACGAGAGGTAAAGAAATGGTTGCTGGTCAACGTCCAAGACCCGTCTATATTCGATTGTCAATTGCTAAACCGAGACGTCTGGAAAAACCCTGGAATTGTGGATACAGTGAAGGAAAATTTCATTTTCTTACAATTTACCAAGGATGATGAACGGGGAGCTCAGTACCTCCAGTATTATTTCCCTGCACATGATGTGCAAGACAATTATCCTCATATCGCCATTGTCGATCCGCGAACAGGAGAACAAGTAAAAATATGGTCTGGCCCACCAGTGATGAAGGCTTCTGATTTCCTCATGCAGCTTCACGAGTTCCTTGACCGTTACAGTCTTGACGATACTGTACGCAATCCTGTTGCGAAGAGGAAACCGGAAGTCAAATCCCATTCCAAGTTAGACACAATGACAGAAGAGGAGATGTTTGAACTAGCTATGCGTAATAGTCTAGAAGGTCAAATTGCACCAAAGCATGAGGACCCTGACGAGCTCACACGGAGCGTTAGCGACCTCAAAGGTAAAGGGAAGGCAACGGATCAAGAGTTGATTGATCTTGAGCAACCAACTACAAACGGACGGGACGAAGATGATGAAAACTCCACGCTTTTCAGTTCTATTCCATCTGATAAACCGCATAAGGAGCCAGAGGCGGACCCGACAGCCACAACGAGAATCCAGTTCCGACATTCGTCCGGCAGAATTATTCGACGATTTACGCTAGCGGACCCAGTTAGAACGCTATACGAATGGCTTAAAGCATCCCCTATAGAAGGCAAGGCCGGACTTGAGTTTGAATTAGTCTCGATGGGCCAGAATCTAATTAGCCTGCTGGACACAAGTATCCAAGATGCAGGTTTAAAGAACGGAACTGTAATGGTGGGATATATGGAAGAGGATTAGACTGTCCCAATCTTGTGGCTTGTGGACTTGGCCTTTTTTAATGCCTCATTCATGATGTACACGATGTACTCAGGACAGGTGACGCGACCTAGGCGCAGAATTTCATCAAAGTACTAAAATTCCTGTGCACAAACCTTTGCTAGTGAGGACTTAAAAATGGTTGTACTATACCGGATAACCTTCGAGGCAGGTAAGTTAACATAGGAATAAGATTGCCACTTTCAAAGTCATGAAAGGCTTCAGCTAAACCATCATTGCCTTTGCAAATGTCAGTGTGTAGACAGTTTGCATCGGTCACCCGTGGTCAATCAGTGTTTCAATATTGCTCACAGGTTGAGCTGGGGCTTGGTTTTAACTTCGGATACTGAACCATAACTGGAAAGTTGTACCGGTCCCATAGAACGTCTTGTACACTCCTGTACGGTACATGCATACTCCGTACTGTATTTGTAATACTAGTGCGGTTTGGAAAACGAAACGCGGATTAACCAACTCCCGAGAAATGGCAAAAGGGCGGGTTTCGTCCAATCAAATAATTGTAACCCCCCTTACTAGTGGTTTTGTTCCATGGACAGCTTCCGCCGGGTGTTTGTTTGTTTTGACAAGCTCAGATAACGACAAGCTATCAGAGCGAGCGGTGGGCTGCTGCATCCGTCTCTACGAACACACCGACAGCAAGCACTGGAGGCAGCATTTTACCAAATAAGCCATCGACACCCGATACCTGTGATTCCTCCACCCGTGCCGCCGCCATTGTCCCTAACCCCCTTGGTTTTGCCCCTCAAAACATTTGCACGTTCCTCCCCCTCACCGGGTCTGTTCGCCGAGTCTCAGCCAAACAAAGCGCTCATCAATCGTTTTGCCGGAGGGGCTTGAACTGTGTCTTGGTAGGATCTGAAGGTAAACCGGGATAAACGTCTTTCTCTTACAAAATGGACGGTCGTGCTGTTGACCCAGAGACCCTCTATACAAAACAAAATTGCATTGGTACGCCGGAGAGAAATCACAAGGCCCACATCCTGAAAGACTAACTAATTCCTTGGTATCCATAGGTGGCGGAAGCTTTGGTAAAGTATACAAAGGGTAGGATGACCTTGCTCCAATGCTCTAATATACCAGTCTGACATGCGATTGTTTTCCAGAGTCGACAAGCGAACGGGTCAAGCGGTTGCTATTAAAATAATCGATGTCGAGAATGCCGATGATGAGGTTGAAGATATTATTCAAGAGATATCCATCTTATCGGAGCTCAATTCTCCCTACGTAACGAAGTACCACGGCTCATACCTTAAAGGATCGGATCTATGGATTATAATGGAGTTCTGTTCCGGTGGGAGCTGCTCCGATCTAATGCGCACAGGCAAAATTGAAGAGGATTACATTATGATTATCCTACGGGAGTTGCTAATGGGATTGGACTATCTACACACTGATAATAAGTTGCATAGAGATGTCAAAGGTGGAGTGCCCACCAGCTTGAAATGTTGCTATACCAAGGATTGCTGACAACAGCTCTTTCAGCGGCAAATGTACTGCTCACAGCAAGTGGGCAAGTGAAGCTAGCGGACTTTGGCGTATCCGGCCAGCTCTCAGCAACTATGACGAAGAAAAACACTTTTGTTGGTACCCCTTTCTGGATGGCACCAGAAGTAATTAAACAATCCGGGCATGATCATAAGGCAGATATTTGGTCGCTGGGTATTACAGCAATTGAGCTTGCCGAAGGACAACCGCCTTACTCTGATATACACCCGATGAAGGTCTTATTCCTTATCCCCAAAAATCATCCTCCCACTCTACAGGGAAACTTTAGCAGGCCGTTCAAAGATTTCGTGGAACTTTGTCTTAGGCGGGATCCTAGGGAACGCCCAACCGCCAAGGAGCTGCTGAGACACCCGTTTATAAAACGTGCAAAGAAAACAACCTACCTTACTGAACTGATTGAGAGATATGAGAGATGGGTCACTACTCACGCAAACGAGCTCTCCGATGACGAAGATGAAGCATATACCACCCCTCATAAGCCAACTCCAGAAGAAGAAGATCTCTGGGACTTTGGTACCGTACGTCCGGCCGGCTTGGGGAGAGCTGCCGGATTACGTGCCATGAATGACGCCGCAGCGAATGCTAGAGCTCAAGGAACGGAAAATCGCCATTGCAATATTGTCAGCCGGGATTTTGCTGGTCCTGAAAATGTCCTACGTAAACCATCTAATCACACTTTAAAGGCACCTCCGTCGCCGCAAAAAACCCCTCAGAAGCAAAATTTGCCGCCTAGCCTCATACCTACATCACAACTGCCGCCATCCAAGATACCACTCCCACCCTCTCCACAGAAGTCTACAAATTACCAAGAAAAACTCAGCACGCCCCTACCATCTTCAAAGGTACCACTTCAACTTGAAAAGGAAAGCCCCAATAGTATGGATTATGATAGAGTTTTGCAGCAAGCATTGGCCCAAGACCTAGGTTACCTCAAACTAGGTAACGACTTACCTCAGGAAACGCCCGCTCCACCGCTCAAGTCTCTTCCCACCCCTCCGGCAAATGAGCAAGTACTGCCAAGAAAGCCTGTTTCTATGCAAATTCCTGAAATACCTCCATTCAAAGGCCAGGTAAACAGGACACCCTCGCAAAACGTACTTAGCCCAACACAGCCATCTGCACGTCCTCAACCCCTTGTTGGACAACGTCCTCTCCCACCCCTCCAACACGATAACTACACCACAACGGCCCCTAACCAAAAACCTCTATCATCCCAACTGTCTTCAAGGCAAACTTCCGGCTCCTCCATTCAGTCTACAGAATCCCAGAGCCGCAAATCGGTTGATTCCACCACCTCCCATTCCACTCTCGCACTCGTTTCTCAGCCCGCCCCTACGGAGAACGAGATTACTGCCCTGGATGGCGTTATACTCCCGGCGCTAGAGGCGGCGCTTCGGCGGCGCACTTGTGCCTTGCATTCATTGATGCGTAACGCTGGTGGAAAGCAATCTAATTCCGCTGCGGTTGAGTCAATCCAAAGACGCCAATACGCGCATGAGAAGTTAAAAAGATTGGTTATAAAAGCGGCCGGCGTGTTTAGGGAGATCGAGAAGTGGGATGATGAGGCACCGGTGCCTATGGGTGGAGAGATTGATTCTTTCTTAGAAGGACTTTTAGAGGAGGTGCTTGTCCGAGTTGAGCCAGAGGAGGGAGAGGGAAGTCCTGGCAAAAGGTAATGATGAAACGAATGAAGAAGAGATGATACATATGCAATATTTTGCTACTTCCTCCATCTCATTCTTGAATCGCATGAGTTATGCTATATGACGTGAAAATCCTTTGAAATCTCCTATTTCATGCATTGATATATGGGCTCCCTTCTCCTTTCTGTTTTGATTAGCATTTTTTTTGGTTGATACAGTGCTATCCTATCTCTTACTCAAGGGTGGCAAGCATAGCGGAGGTGTTTTAAAACGTGGCAGACAGCCCTGTTAAGCTTGTTTGGGAATAAATAATTTTGTTAGTGGGACTAATTAACTACGTAATCGTCTCTCAGAGCGAGTTTCAATCTCTGTCAAAAGAAAACATCCTTATTAGTGTGGCTTGCACGAGCTAAGTCATTTTTACCCCGAGATCTCTGAATAATCAATACTTAAGGGTAGACTTCATATTACCTTCAAGAATTGAGAGAAATGACGAGTGAGATTCGTCCATAGAAGGATGCTTCGACACCTATTGTATGAAGTATAGAGTACAAAGTCAATTTTTGACTCTCTAGTTTCACCTACAGAAATATCTATAAGAGCAACCCGTACCTCCTAGTCAAGTTAATGGTGTTGCATTGCGGATATCATTTTGAGTGCTGGGCCAAAAGCAAACATTCTTTAGTGGTGAGGGACCTAAATGGATTGTGAGCCTCTTGAGCTAACGGTCAAGTTGGATGGGATTTATCAAGAGCAACTCACAAGCTTTGGTACCCTTCGATACCTCGATAAACATGGATTACAAACATTACAGTAAGTCGCTGAAGATTACTATTGCCTGGATCAATTGTATAATTATCCAAACGACATACACCACTAACGGCTTTTGCCACCCATATGTATGAGCTGCTCAACCCATCGGCTCGCAATCGGTAACACTTTCTTCTGCAATTCGGCAACCCTTATCATTCCATTCCCTGGCAAGTCATTGGACACTCAGCTAGCGATATGCATTGCTGAACGTCAAGGTCTTGGAAAGGCGTCTTCTGTTCTTCAAGGCTACAACCACTGAAGTTGCCTAGCTTTCGTTGACATTGCGCAGGTATTCATGCTCTATGCATCCATCTATAGTAAGGCGCTTAGCCGGGTCAATGGTGAGCATTCGACTAATGAGGTTGTACTCTGGTATATTAATCGCATCCGGGAAATAGTGATCAAATTCACCCGACTTAATTCGCTTTTCAAGAGTGCAGTTCCTGTCCGGGTTGATTATGAATGGATAATATCCGTCAATGGCCTTGCAAACGGCTACACCAAGTGCCCATATATCGACAGCCTGAGTATATCGCCGGATATGGGGCTCTTCTAAAAGCTCTGGTGCAGTATCTGCAGATATTTAGCGATAAGAAATGTACAGCCGCTGTGATTAACATACAATAAGTGATCTCACGCCTATTTCTCCGGTTAGTTGGTTTGCTATTCATGAACTTTCAAGAACACTCACTGCTCCGTCGCAAATTCTCCCACAGCCATATCCCAGTTAACTTCAAGCTTGACATCTAAGTGAGCGCTAACGACCCATATATGTGCCAGTTCGATGTTCCTGTGGATAATATTCCGTTCATGCTTTAAAGTGACCCTTTAGTCTATATTTTGACAAAAGGAAACCTCTGAAGATACGAACCAGGTACTTGACCCCCTGAAATACTTGGGAGAAAACCTTGCGTGCCCAAGCATCGCGTAGTTCCGGCCACTGACCTAGATTGCCCCCTGGGGCGAATTCCATGACAATAAACAAATTGCCATCGTCCTCAACAGCCTCCTTCAGATACAAGAGCGCAGGATGTCTCAAAGTCATAAGCACGATAATCATTTTTTTAAAACTTCCCTTTCTTGTCTCAGTAGCTTTTCGAACCCTACTTGTAAAGTAACAGATCCGGCTACGCTTGTCAATGACCAAGTGTGTCGGTCTTTTATTGTTTCTAAATCTTGAAGATAACGTCGTTTTGTTTGGGTCTCTTCTTCCGGATGCATCTCCTATTCCGTCTGGATAACTTAATTCGTATTCATCTCTCAAGTTAGCGTAGCGTTGGCGCGGGTACTTGAAAATAAACCGTAAATCTTGTAATAACGCTATGCTGTCACCGTCTGCAAGCTGGAGCCTTTTATTGCGCCCTATAATTGATTCATTCACGAATGTTCCATTGCTGGAAAGGTCTTCAATGACTCCAACAGTATGCTCTCCGTCGACTTCGCTAAATATTAGACAATGCCGGTTGGAAATCGTCGGGGAATCAATGACAATATCTACCACTCCGTCATTAAAAATGTACGACAATAGATGGGAATTAAGAAGGTGGAACTAACCACAAGAGGTATGCCGGCCTATGATATAACCTTCAGGTCTAGAGCGAGAGCGCTTACTGTCGCGGTAACTTGGGGGCTCTTCACAGCTTACTTTTTGTCGTAATGCTACAACGCTACCTAAATTTCGACTTAGAGGCACCAGGTAACCCCAGGTGCCTTCATCTTCCACATCACTTGACGATTCTTGTGATGAGGAAGGGAAGAGTGAATCAGCTGGAGGTTTTGTTGTATCGGCCGTGGACGATACTGAGTCACCTTGGAAATATAAAACAGACTGTGGTGGGGTTTCGAAGTGTAGGGTTTCGGAGCCTGCCGAATTTACTGAGAATACACCGTGGGCTATTGCGGACTGGTCGTCAACGTCGTTGCTGTCATCATCTTCGTCGGCGCTTATTATACCTCGATATACTGAGAAAGCTGCGAACCGCTCCAGATGGGAGGCTAAGTGTATATCCAGCTGTTGGTAGAATTGCTGTTCTAACAAGCAGATAGGGCACCTCTTCCGGGTGTCTTTAAGGCTAGATTCTGAAATATCTAGGAGATTTTCAGTCTGGGATTCCGTTACGTCGCTGTGTTGCAGCTCTAAGTGGTGGCGTAGGTCAGATTTCGATGGGAAGATAGATTCTTGATGCTCGAAGCATTGCCATACCCGACGGTGCACTAGTCGTTCATGCTCGAGCCAGGCATCTCGGGTACTATACATTTGCAACTCATCAGGGCAGTCGCGATACGTGCAAATATAAGGCTGGAGATCCTGAAGAATGTGGGCCCTCCAAGCACGACGTTCTGTATAACGAGAGGGGCACATAACCCAGCAATAGGGGCAAAGAAACTCCTGCTTCGTAAATGCACCAGATGGAGGTGGCGGGATTTCTACTTCGTTGCCGTGCATGTCATACGTCGTTGAGGCATAGGATATGGGAGATTGCGGTTGAAATACATCGAGTTTCCGGTCGTAATCAGTGGCAACTGTCCCGGATAGAATTGTCGGTGGGGTGCTAGGAGCGAGTGCAGGCGAAGTGCGGATTTGCTGGGACCCTGCGATTGAGGCCTCCGATATCTCCTTTAGCACAGTCCCCGAAGCACCCTTAGCTAGAAGTCTTTCAGCTTCATCGGCTATAGTCGCAAGCTTTTTTGCATGTCTTTGCCAATATCGAATATATTTTCGGCGTAGTGTGATTGTCGCCCCTAGGCGGCAAATTAAAAACCTGTCGTGTTCCGATATGCTAACGGGCTCGGACAGATCGATGGACATTTCCTGCGCAGCTTCCCTCCGAAGCTGGACGAACGACTCTTCAACATGTCGTTTATCCAAATCGGCATACTGCGCGAACTTGTCAACCCCAGTATCCTCATCAATTTCTTTATAGAGTAGTGGCTTCAACGATTTTGGCCGAGTGGCGGTACTTCGGATCCTGAAAGCAAGTTTATACAAGTCTGAAATGATCTCCGTAATCGTACTCATATGAAGACCGAGTTCCGTTATAGGCTCTTCGTCCGAGTCACCCTCCGATAATCCATCGCTTGAGTCATCGTCTGGTACGGGAAGCATTTCCATGGGCAGCCGAGCTCCACTTGCAACCTCAATGCCTTTTTCGGTGGCCGTAAAAAAGGCCAAATGTTAGTCGCTATCGATCACTATAAACCCACCGCTAAAACAGCATTTTCCCAATCAAGATTTACTTACTGGACATCAGAGTCTGGTGTAATCTGTCTAGGAGCTTGAGCATATTTGTGCGCATCACTGTTGATTCTCGAAGGCGAAAATCTAGAGAGCTCCTCCCAGTCTGTAGCGCTCCTAGATTCCCTGACCATAGTTGAAACCGGTCGTACTCGTTTTCAACTTTCTCTGGGGACATCAATCTACAATGCTCCGGATCTTGAAGCGCGGCGGCCAACTGCGGGAAGCTTTTCCAGCTGACGGCCGTCGCGCTGGATATCGAACCCATTTCCTAGGCATAGATGGTGTCAAACGCGAAAAAGATCAATCCCACGATGACACGTTTAAAATAGCACGTCGTCTCGTAGCTAAAACAGGTCTGGCTTACCGAAATGACTATATGTGAGGATAAAACAACAAAGTCAGTGCTGTGGAGACTGAGGATGTTCTCATAGGAACAGATAGTTAACGAGGACAAGGCTGGCTGGCTTGCTTGGAAGAGGGGCATGTTTGCGCGTTGCTTTTTCGGCTGAGGTCTCGTATCAGTCGTTTTGTTACCCGTGAAGATCTCTGCTCACACCGTTCGCCTGACATCATGCCCTCGACTATGAGCAATTCGCTGGTATCTTTTCCTGCTTTTGGATTCCCGTATCCCAATTCTTGACTGCGACGGCGTTTGGTTAGAACCCTCTTTTCACGGAAAAGCTAGCTACCTCTTACTAAGAACGCTACTAGGTGTTGAGTTTGGTCGACTGGCGGCTCATGCGAACGTAGCCTTGCGCCCTTAACCATTAGAGGTGTTTTGACTTACGGGTCTAGGACGGCTCTTTCGAGTTGACGCTACGGGATCTAAAGAGATTCACGGTTTCCGTAGCATCGAGAGCACGACGGTCTGAGCCGTGCAACTGAACCAGAGCCATTCGTTCCCCAATAATGGCGGGCATCGAAGTTGCGGGCGTTGTGCTTGGGGCGATCCCACTCGTCATATCCGCCCTGGAGCACTACGAGAGCTTCCTGAACCCGACCAAGGCCTTTGTCAGATACCGTGGAGAGCTTTCTCGGGCCACGAGGGAACTTGTCAACCAGTACACATCTTACGAACAGTCGATCCAAATTCTTCTTACACCAATCACAGACCCACAAGAGCTCCAAGATATGATGGAAAATGTAAACAGCCAGCTTTGGCGCAACAGGGAGATAGAAGAGGCACTCCAAAAAAAACTTGGAAAGTCGTACCGGGCATGCATGAGGACAATACGGGATATCGAGGCTACAATAAGGTTAATTGTGGAGAATCTCAACATCGAAGGCGCAGACAAGATTACTCAGGATGGCCTGGAAGCAATCGTTGCGGCCAATCCTCCCAAAATGGAGCTAGGGAGATCTCCCAGGTTTGAGTTCCGCGAACGAATCAAGTTCACAATGAAGCGGCAAAGCATCAGGAAGTGTCTCGATGATTTAACCAAAGCTGTCACTCAACTAGACGTTTACTTGGGAAAAGCTGAGAAGCTGGAGGAGCCATACAAAGCGAGAAGTAGACCAAAGTTTGTCCTTCCTCTTCAAATGATGCAACAGAATGCAGCCAAGCTATACGACGTGTTGAGTCGAACCTGGTGCTCTAATCACTCCACGCATTCAGCTGGAATTTTGCTTGAACACCGCCTGGCGACGCAAAGGAAGAGAGGCATATCCGGTTGGCACCAACAAGATACTTCAATAGAGAAATGTGACTCCAATTGCTTCGCGATTTCGTTACTACGAACGCCGTCGCCTAGGAAATGGCTCGAAGCGGAGTTTCGCATCGTTGAGGCTTCTTTAACTTCTGGAAACCTGAGTAGGTATGTATGGAAAAGAAGCCACTCTCCGACTCTAGTTGTTCATACGGAAATTAACGTGCCTGAAGCTCAACAGTAAAACTCGGCATATCGATTCCCACTATGAACTCTTCGCCCATTCCGGCCTCCTTCTCTTACCTGGACCCATCCCAGCTTCCAGTAGTCACAAATCTCTGTAAAATTATTCGGCAACCGCACCACCCGTACATAGGTTTTTGCATCGATGACGATGGCTTCGTAAGGGGCGCATATCCAGCCCGGCAGCGCAGCGCGGCGTATGTAGATCATGGTGTTTCTCTTGATGAGGTTCTCGCCAACGAGTCAGAGACATTGAGTAAAGAGGAAGTCTACAACCTGTCCATCACTCTCGTTTCCTCCCTCCTTCAACTTAGCCAGACCCCGTGGCTTCAGCGGTCATGGAATAAAGGGGATATCATGTTCTTCCGAGGCAAGGAAGGATCCACAACCGTTGATGTCAAGCACCCTTATCTAACACGCGAACACAAGAGACTCCATACATGTTGTGCTCAGAATGGCATGTCTGCTGGGAACGATTGTTCCAAAATCCTCTCTCTTGGGGTAATGCTTCTCGAAGTCAGCTATGGAAAAGCCATAGAACAACTTCGACAACCTGAAGATTTTGGGCCCAACAAAGCCCCGAACGAGCTTTCCGACCTCAATGCTGTGCGGCGTTGGCTCATAACACAGAAAAAAAAGGGAGATATATCTTTCGCTTTCTATTCTGCAATTTCGCACTGCCTAAAATGTTACGTGGACCCCACAGCAAATCTCGATAATATGGAATTGGTCAGGACAATTGAGGATCAGGTCCTGGCGCCGCTAGAGGAGGAGCAGAACCTTCTACTCCTAGGGCCACCTTCTCCCTATTAGGAATCTAGGAGATTCCATACCATCTAGTGGTCGCTCACCACTAGAGGACGTTCTCTTTTAGTTGAGTGACATAAAAGGTATGACGGTTTTTTTACTGATAAGCTAAAGAAGCCCGGAGCAACGTTTGCCCGCATCAATTCTCTCTCGGAATGGAAGATCTATTATCCCTAAGACGGAAGCTTAGTAATAGGCCTTGCCAAGCTAGCCTAGTTTAGTTTAGTCCACAGAACTGGTTCTACCTTCCTCTGTACTCCGTACCTATTATAGTATATCCAGCATCCGATTCATATAGAGTCATGTTAACCCATTTGCCAGAACTATGCAGCGAGTATTGCATGGTCAGTAAGTATCGTATAGGCTGCTTGAAACATTGAAAGCGCCTTCACTCTACAAGGCTGCCGTTTCCCCCCTTTCCAAGCCCTCAATCATTGTGAAAGAGCAAAAGCTGTAAGTCAGGAGTCTCATACTCCTCTACCTAGTCACATGATATCTAACTTTTATTTAGTGTTGCAATCAAGGATCTTTTGCTCGAAAGAGAGCTCCGCGTCCACCAGCATTCAGCCATAACAGGATGTAGGCACATCCGCCAGATGGTAGATACCATTGACAGAGGAGAACAGGAAGACTAGCGCCCCTCACAACCATCAGTGAAAAAGCGGATTGTACTAGGATGGATGGACACAGATTTGTGGAATATCCGTCCGTTTGGAAAGCCATTTGCGAACCCAAACCTGCCCGCGGTTGTCGCCAAATCTATTCTTGAAGCATCATTGGTGTTTCAACAAGTGAGAAGCGTGCATACTGGTATGTATGTACAAGTCGTAACATAATCTTTTGTGCTTCAGATTTTTAATTCCAGCTTGAATAAGATGTGAACCCGAATAATATATTTCTATCCAATCCGGAGGGTCCTGTACCAATGGTTAAACTTGGCGATCTAGATAATGGTATGTTTTACCCAGCCTTCATTTGGTATAGTTGCTTATTGTCAGGGAAAAGCTTTCTCTGAAGGGGTTGCGAAGAATTATATTGGTACCCAAACCGATGAAACCCGAGCTCCAGAGGTATGCAAAGGTCGAGGTGTTTGGCACTCATCAGACATTTGGTCTCTGGGTGTGACAGTATGTGGACACGGACACGTCTATTTCTGCATCCATGTTGTCTCTTTTCTTCTCTTGTGTCAAACCGGCTACCTAACTTAATTCCTTGCAGATGACGCATTGGCTTTTATCGGATGTCCTAACTGGGATAAAATAATACAGGACCATAAGATGGCATGGTGTCTAGCCAAAATTATTCGACTTGTAGGTCCTATTGACTTGCCAGAAATCTCAGAACATAAAGATGAGTTCGAGCTTGCATCAGGACTAGAGATCAGTGGCTACATTGATCCCAAAACAGGTGAGCCTAAGGCATATATCAGCATAGAAACCCTGCGAGAAGAACTCTTGAAACTTCCTCGAGGTTTGCTCAGAAATGTGTATCGATTTCATTGAACATTTGGTTGTCGTTGATCTAGAAAAAAGGCCCATGGCAGAGATAGCGCTGAGGCATCCATTCGTCAGCTCTATTGAAATATGATATAATCGCCACTGTTTATTTTAAACGATGCAAGTAAATATACAAGGCTGCATAGGAAATTATGGTTGACGAAGCGTGAGAAAGCGCGATATTTGGCCCTGTATTATCACAACCATTTCAAATGCGCCAGCAACGACGCCGCTGTGAAATAATGGCTTGACAAAAGTCGCGGCGGTATGTCAAGATAATAAACCAAAGGAGAGTAAGTTGCAGTAGATCCTGGCAGCAAGTAACAAGCATGCATCTTCGCGGTCCAGGTTGCCGTTTTGGGCACACCACGTGATACACAACCAGATGCTTTTCTTCAACGTAAGGAAGTCATGAAGAGCAGCAAAGTCTAACGGCCGATCAGAAAGTGTCATTCTGAAATACGCCAGAATCCTAGGAAGTTACTGGAAGAAGTCAAGGTCAAGATACAACCCCCGCGAGGCCACAAATTTTGATACCGAGGCTTCTCAACCAAAGCCGTGCTCACCCCACAAACTGTCTTGCTCGTCTCCATAACTCTTCAAGCTACGCAGCCAGGCGAAAATGGAACCTTTTTTGCCTCTTTCCCCGCAGCCAAGGCCTTGGTCTCTAATCACTTTTCGGAGTGGAATGGTCCTACAATGATATGGAAAACGTTTGAGGAACGTGCCACAGTAACCCCTCAGAAAGGCGGGGCGCTGCTCTGTTACCAAACCCTTGCGCGGCACCTGTCGCAGTCATAATGCATATGTGTATAATTCCTACGGAAGCCTCGCTCCTCGGAATTGTACTACTCTCGTGTGAACTGAGGGGCTACCAGGCCTCATATTGCTTTCTGTCTTTACAACTTCCAAGCGGTCTCTCTTTTGAAAACTAGAGAACTCTCTGAGAAGCAAGACACTATCGGCTATCACTCCAAGTTACCAGTTGGACCCAACTCGACCATTGAAACTGAATAACAACCTTAGCACTCACTATCACTTCTTGTGAGAACCCGCATTTCTATCATGGCATCAGTTGAGATCCCAAAGCAAGCCAAAGCGGCAATATATGACAACCCAGGTACTGTTTCGACTAAGGTTGTAATGGTCGACGTCCCAGAGCCGGGTCCTGGCGAGGTGTTGATCAATTTGTATGCCTACGGTGACTCTAGACTACTTCTCATCAGAACTGACTGTATTGTAGGACTCATTCGGGCGTCTGCCATTCTGATTTTGGTATCATGACGAATACTGTCAGTATCCATTGATAGCCCGACACAGAATCTACTACAGTGGCTCACTCGTCATTGCAGTGGAGAAATCTTCCATACCCTACCCAGCTCGGCCAGGTAGGTGGACACGAAGGTGTAGGAAATGTGGTCAAACTCGGACCCGGTGCAGAGAGTACGGGCGTCAAAATAGGCGACCGTGTCGGCATCAAGTGGGTTGCGTCTACTTGTGGAACATGCCGTTAGTATCGTCTCTGTCCTCCGAGATTTGTTCCGCTCAATACTAAAAACGCGCGTTCGGCCCTAAAACAGTTCCGTGCTTCGAAGGCACTGATGCCTGCTGCGTGAAAGCCAAAGTCTCAGGCTACTACAGCCCCGGCACATTTCAGCAATATGCCATTGGACCAGCCAACTACGTAACCCCCATCCCAGATTCACTTCCCTCGGACGCTGCAGCACCCATGCTCTGCGCCGGCGTCACCGTTTATTCCGCTCTCAAGCGCAGCCGCGCTAGACCGGGCAACTGGGTCATAATTTCCGGCGCAGGAGGTGGTCTTGGGCATATCGCGACCCAACTCTCCAGTCGTGGTCTAGGCCATCGAGTCATTGGAATTGATCATGGCAGCAAAAGGGACCTTGTATTGAATTCTGGTGCCGAACACTTCCTAGACATCACTGAGTTCCCCTCCGACGACAATGGTAAGGCCATCACCGAGAAAGTTCTTTCATTAACCGGAGGAATGGGCGCCCATGCCGCTATTGTCTGCACCGCATCGAATGTGGCATATGCGCAAGCCTTGAAATTTCTACGTGTGAACGGCGTGCTTGTTTGTGTTGGTATTCCCGAAAATGAGCCTGTAGCTATCGCCACTGCGTTTCCTTCCGTATTTATCGGTAAGCAGCTGACGGTAGTTGGCTCGGCTGTTGGAACCAGACAAGAGGCTATTGAAACGATGGACTTTGCCGCTAGGGGAATCATTAAGACCCATTTCAGACTGGAAAAAATGGACAAGTTGACAGAGGTGTTCAAGGAGATGGAAAGCGGACAATTGCAAGGAAGAGTGGTGCTGGATTTGTCTTGAACAGGGCTTCTCCCCACCTCTTCTTATAAGGGTTATGTGAGTGTGATATTAGTCCGTGACCAGTATGCATTGAAAGATCTAGTTAGGGTCTGAAGTATCGCCTTGGTGTGAATGATCAGTCAATGAATTATCCAAGTATAAATATGAGAAAGAAAGAGCTTTGAGCTTGGGTTAGTTCTCATCTAAATAATAAGACCAGCTTTATTAGATAAAATAGCACTAGGAGAATCCGAAAGGGAAAGAGAGAGAGAAAGAAAAGAAACTAAAGGAGATCAGACATAAATAATTTTATTTTGTTTTTAGAGAAAAGAAAAAGAGCAACAAAAAAAAGATAGGAAAGAGAAAATAAGAGGCTGTATGTGTGTTGAGCAATGCATTAAGATTACACTTCATTTGGGAAAATAATGCAGCTTTCAACCCGTAAAGACCAGCTTCAGAGGTTTGCTACTTATTCTTTTTACTGGTATTAGCCTCATGTCCCTTTTCTTTCCTTCTTTTGAGCTTGGTCAACCAGAGTAGGCATCTCAGCGGAAATCAACTAGGGACACGGTAGCAAAACAAAACGTTCGGATCGTACAGCGTTATAATTTCATTATAGCGTATCTTTGTCGGTTTTCTATTTCTTTTCCCTTTTTGTAATCATTCACTAAGGTTCCGTAGCATGCAACTTCAACGGAAATGCTGGATTTATTTCGGCCTTTTCCTGCCAGCTCCGGCCGAGCCATGCGCGGGTCTCTTGTGACCAGATGGTGTAGCACCGGGACGTTCCCCGGCACTCAACACCTGTAATTTGCGCAGGTACTGTAGCGAGGCGCCGCTCGCGTGAATCGTGCTGAAGATTACTTCTAGTTTCGGGGTCCATTGGCGAACAATAGATTCCGGCAGAATCTCTAGGCAATCAAGGACAAATAATGAGTCGGCATGGCCCGACTGATCGATGAGCTGTGGGTAAAGATTCCGGTCTTCATCCTTTTCTCCAGATGGAATTGGGCGATCCCAGTCGCTATCTGCAAATGCATCGTAGTTTCTCAAAGATACTTCGCGCAATAAATAGACGAGTGCCTCTGCAGCACCAAGTGAACCGTGTGGAGAACGAACTAGAATATTGTGTTGAATTTGCTGCAGTTTCTCACGGAGTTCTTTAACCATTATGGGAACCTCTAATTGAGTCCCGTCCTGTCGTACAGCACCGGTCTGTCGATATTGGTCAAATTCAGCAAACAAAAGTCGAATTTTAGCTCGTGCTTTGTCGAAAAATATGTCTGCTCGCGCTCCTGAGGGCATAACTTTGCGTAGGCTAGAATACACATTCTCGTCATGAACTGCAAGGCGGAACATGGTGGCTTCGAAATCAGCTTGAACAACGCATTGCTCTGGTGTCCGAGGTTGGTTGATGGTCTCAACAAGGTCCGGCCGGAACTCATCCGGTAGCTTTGTCATACTAAAGGCAGAGAGGATGTCGCGCGCTTTTTGGGGGCGGCTCATGGAGTCCGCATCCCCGCTGCTTGAGTCCGTCGGAGAAGTCGCACCGGGAAAATATGGCCAGTTGCGCTTTTTCACGATTTCCTCTATCCTGTCTCCTAGCGTCTCTGCAATGCGAGCGAAGAATTGCGTTTCCCCGGTGTCAGACATCCGTATTGCCTGAGGAGGAACGCCGGGGTAGAAGCTCCGGTGCAATTGATCAACAATCCACTAAAGTACATGGAGCATTAGCATAATGCATGAATATCATTAAATACTTGTATCTAGCAGCATCGGGGCTTACGTATATATGGCGACATGCAAGTTCCGCTTGTGTGAAATCCCGGCAAGTACAGACCATAGAGCCTTCAACAAGCCGAACACGACCATGATCGGCCACATCGAAATCGAATCCTCCGCGTGTTGCACGGCATCGGTCAACAACGAATTCGCCCTTTAAGCCATGTATAGCTCGAGATTTTGCCACATGAGAGAGTCGACTTAGATCGTAGGGAATGTTCGTAGAACCCCGAACAACCGTTGCATGTGCGGGAGCGACAGGACCTTCGTCTTCGCTACTTGAAGTTTCCTCCTCAGATTCGTTATCAGACCGAGGGGCAGTTTCATAGGGGACATTGGCCCCTCTTTGTGTCTGGGCTCGAGTGGTCGGCATACTTCCGATTGAGAGCTTTCCAAGCTGTCTCGTTGGAGCAGACATGGGAAATAGAAGATACCGCACAGAAACGGAAACTAATCAAAGAACGTAGCCGTTCCTGCCTTTAACCCTTGTAAGCAGTAAGAACTGGATACAGAAAAGAAGAAGTGGTTGATAGTGATGAAGATACAGACCAAGGCCGACCTTTTGTACTTTTCTCAAGCAATGAGTCAGTCTCAAAAAGGGCATTA
This sequence comes from Amauroascus verrucosus, assembly GCA_001430935.1. NCBI lineage: Eukaryota > Fungi > Ascomycota > Eurotiomycetes > Onygenales > Onygenaceae > Amauroascus > Amauroascus verrucosus. Next base: position 89,728 of record LJPJ01000179.1, read on the forward strand.
ATTTGCTCTACATCATAATCAACGGGGAGGCGCAGAGGCTCAAAATATATCAACGAATGTCATGGCAAAGCGGCCTCTTTACAAGGGAGGGCAAGATTGAACGGAGACACAGAAAGTCGAACGGCTGCATCTCAGTGGATAGGAAGGTCCAACCTAGTGCCGCTAAACGCAGAGGCTAACGCCATGTCACTGTCCGACTGATCAAAAGGGAAATCCAAGACATGGGCTAACGTCACATCTTGGACGGAGGGGGCCGTAGGAGGAATCCCCTCGAAGAATAGTGACCCGCGGGAGACAAGGGAGAAGCTCTCAACGGCGCCAGGGATTATAATCAAATCAAGACATCGAAAGCAAGGAAATGACTTTTTCACATGCCAGGGGGTTATCTAAAAACGGCATTTGGGTACCTGGTTGTGGCACGGCCGACAAATGCAGGAAACAACCGGGGTGGGAGAAGCCACATCTGAGTATATGCGCGTAGTATAAGTGGTGTGAATAAAAGGCACACCCTGCAGGAAAGCGCTAGAAAAGGAGAATAAATAAAATAAAAGAGGAAAAAGCAACTTCCACACCAAGCCACTAGCATATGCAGTTATTTGAGATCATGGGCCGATCTGGACAACTGTGGTATGCCTGATAGGATGGCTCTGAAGGCAGCGACTCCCAAAAGGGCGCAACGCCGGGAAAGTAGCATCTCAGCCTTTCCAACTGAAAAACCTGCAACGGGTATATCAAGACATTGTTGGGTTTGAGGGACGGCGATAAGTTACATAAAATGTAATTCTATGAACAATCGGCGCCTACAGACACCCTTGGGATTTTGTTTCGCATGAAGTTTGTCTAAATTTCCACTGGTTGGACCAGGGGAGTTTTTGGACAAGCGGTTCCCTGGGTTTGGCTATGGGGTTGCGAGTGGCCGCAATCTGCAAAAGCAAAGGACTAGTTCTGATCGCCTTGGGTGCGATTTTATCTGTGCGGCACAATAAGTTAAATGAAGATTCCATGTAGATTGAGTCGCCGCCCCGCTGGGTGATACGTAACTTGAGGGTAAGAGAGTGAGAGGGGCCTGTTCACGGCGAGAAAACGGCAACTGAGTTGAAACTGTCCGTCGGCAGTGTCGTTATTCTGAATTCAAAAGGTTCTGTACACACCAGTTACGGAGACTTTGGGTTCGTTCCCAGGCTCGCGGCCGCTGCGACCAGCGGTTATGGTGATCCGATTGGAAGAGATGAGGGGAGGATGTCGGTGCAATCAGAACAGAGAGCGAGGCAGTGTTTTTGGCGACTGTGCCGCAATAGTCAACTTATCGACCGGGAGAGCCGCGATAACCACCAAGTCTGCGAGTGTCTGTGTCGGTGAGGGTGCATATGGCTCGTTTCTTTTCCCAGGCCTAGACGTTGGGCTTGTGCCATCGTGAGGTCTTGACCTCTTCGACCAAATCACCTGATTGAAAAGACACCGAGCGATCGTCTTCCCTGCTTTTGTCGTGCATCTGCCTCTTCCACCACTCCAGCAACATGATAGGCTCTACCACCAGCACGCAAGTCGGACCGTTCATCGTTCCTTAACGGCTATGCTCCGGGACTCTGCCTAGAACCCTAAGACTGCGCGCTTCGTGTCGATTGGCCCCGTTGTATGGGCCCGCGCCTGTTTCACCGGTCCTTCTCTCGTTCTCTCCTTCTTACCTCTCCCGCTTTTCTCCTTGAGAGAACTGGACGGTCGCAGGCCATGGTCGTGTCTTAGCTGCAAGGTCCATTCGTCCTTGCAACCCAGTATCGATCTACGATTGGCGGGAAAGACTAAAAGGATATCCCGTCTACGATACATTAGTTAGTATGTCTTATAGTATGGACCATCAATATGCATATGGTTGCATTTAGCGGCCAGTCCACAGATCCCAATCGACACAGATGGCCGCGATATCCATCCTCGTATGGTCTCACTAGGCGATCGGAATCAAGAAATCTCCGCATTATTCTAGCCTAATATTCTGACCACACATCCCGCCCGAGTAGATCCATGAGTAATGCCTGTTGTCTAGTCCGTCCGATCCAGATTCATTATCTGGCGTATCTCCGGCTTAGTAGAATGCACAATAATCCTCCCTGGCCTAACTACCCATTGCCCAAAAAGAAGAAAAGAAAAGAAAATCGGAAGAAGCAAAACAAGGGAGGGAGGAGAACTGAAACCGGCGCCCAAGCAAACAGTGCAAACTCAATTCCCAACCTCCTTCTCCTTCTCCTTCTCCTTCTCCTCTCCTCCTCTTCCTCTTCCTCTCCCACTTCTCTCCTACTAAACGTATTGACTGCCCCAGATTTGAGTATCCTGCTCCGCTCCTGCAACGACACCTCTTGTCTCCCCGGAAACCTTGTATGCATTAACAATGTGATCGGGAACAGGTTTGTTGCAAGTAACTCCTTATGTTTCCGTTAAATTACTAACTTTCTCGAATTCATAGCAATTGGCCAGATCTCCCGAGATAATCTTCCCTATAACTCTATAATCCCAGTGGAATTACTACATTATCTAAGTGCAAGAATCTTCTCAACACTATCTCCGTCACTTATTCAGGGGCTATGCCAGGGATGCACCATTGAGATCCAATGTCCTGCTATTCATCTCTCATTTCCCCGGGTTATATGCCCTAGAAGGCCCTTGCCTCCTGCAAGCCTTGTTGATGTCTATCTTTTTGTAGCTGGGCTCTTCCGTCAGGAGACAGTTCGTTGGCATCGCCTACAATTCGCTGCTGTTTTTTTTTACTACCCCAACGCGCCCCCATCTGATCCTGTCACAATTACACGAAAGATTCTGATAGATGAATGCAGCCATACAAGCATATCCAAAAGGCGAAGTCCAAAATCACATCGCAATACAATTTTAAATATGGCCTACTCTCCTCTTAACAACTACAATCGCCAACAACACTAGTGGCTACGACCCTACATATTAGCCGTCTAACAAATTTAAGCTCTCTGCATATCCGCCTCGCCATGCATTGCGAAATAATGATGTGACCAGATAACAGATAACTCGACCTTTGAGTTATTTTCACTGTTTATTAAATGCCTCCCTACCACTTATGTTCCAAGACAAACCCCCGAAATGGCAATTGACAGTATCATCTAAGAAAACGACAATTAACTGGCCTCTCCACTCAACTGTCATTTTACACTCGATATGTTAGATTTTGGTTTTTGCAAGATTTGGCCCACCCATTTTCCAACTCATTCCTTTGCACTTCTTATTATTCCCGTGAAGCCACATTTTCGTATATTATCTATGCGTTTCTTTGTACCTAACACTGCCTTTGCTGGCCTGGCCTCTGCTAATCTTGGCAATAGCAGGCGCATGGGACCCAGCTTAAAGACGTTGCAAGTAGCACTTGTGGCTCATATTGTTTAGTAGCATTAGCTGTACACAAGATATTGCGATTTGGTTTTAGAAAACACGACATTCGAGTTGTCAAACTCCCAAAATAACTGTAGATTAATCAAGCTAATATCGAAAAGAAAACATCACACACTTGTAACGTACTTCTAGTCCTGAGGAGCTTTTGCGTCGAGGCCGCGCCACTTTCGCAATATCAGAATTTATCATCGCAAGGCTTCTCGCTTGCGTAACTCGTCTTTTGTACAGCACATCTTAGGAGCCAATTTGTTACCCTGCCTGGCCTTTATTGCCGTCAAGTCTGATTCTTCATTGTTACTGATTGTGTTGAGTGCAGTCCTCAATTTTTCTGCATGCCAAGATATCTGTGCTTCTGTGAATGGCTCACCCGAATGGTCCTTTGGCTTGAGCGACGGTTCTTGGAAGTCAGCCTCGTCGTACTCTCCTTCATCGGCCGGGTTTGGAGTCATCGCTCGTTGTGTCGGGAATGGTTCTGAGGATGATTTTTCTTCTCTCAACATTGGACCATCTTTGCTATCGTTGTGGGCCTGGCGATCTTCATCCGCGCCCTGGTAAAGATGGTCTTTGGTTCCTACTTTATCGCAATCCTCATAAAGCCTAGGAGTACTATGGACGCTGCGTAGCGTCAGGCTGTTATTGCATCTTCTACATTTGCAGCCTCTTCCAAATAGTCGCTGTGCAGAGTCCCTTCAATCTTCACCGGGACGTATGGGAGAAAGAGCTCTTCATTCTTTTGAATGTCCCTCGTCGCCGTGAGAATGATGCGGTTTAGGGCCGCGAGATCCCACGCACAAACTACGTTGTGATAATTGGGGCAAGCGTGGTTGAACATTGATACCCCTGGAAAGATGTAGAGGCTTTTTATAGTTGGATTGGTTTCAGGATAGATATCCTCTGGCAAGTCTTGTAATTCGCTGTGACGAAGTTCCTTGCTTTTCGATGGATCCACAATATCAATCAATTGCCGGGATGGATCCCACGGAATTGCGTTTATTAAGAGCTTCCTGAGCACCAACTGAATGACCTATATGTCAAACGTTAAGTCTCGGAAGATATTCACTCCAAGACACTGTAGTATATCAAACGGAACTCTGATATTCGCTGAATATGAGAAAGGAAATCTATGTTTTTCTAAACTCTTGTCTGGCCCCATGAGTGGGAACACTTCGTCAATCTCATAAGCTAGGAGGTGCGGTTTTCCATCCGTCTCCCGTATTTGGATGGTGATGTCAAAAACATCTCGCAGCATCAGGCTCAGAATAGTTCCATGCCTCATTTGTGTATTGTATGTGTGGTGTATCAAAAGGCCGCACGACGGGCCTCATTGCATCATGCAACCATCTCCAGTCACGCCCGCACGCTCCGTAATGATAATGTGTCAACGTGATTTCCAAGCACGAAACAAAGCCAGTCTTTTGTTTCTTTGTCTCTCGTTTCTCGCAATCATCACCTTCATCTTCACACTCAGCGATCCGCTTTTGTGGACATAGACGATCTCTTCTCGTCCGTGCAAGCGGTGGAGGTGGACTTTGTCTATCGTCTTCCTGCCCTTCCTGCGGGAGGGAGCACCAGTATAAACTGGGTCTCCCAGACAACAATTACACACCACACCTAAAGTCTGAACCTTGGTCACATTTTCTTTGCAGTGTCTTGCTTCCTTACTGTTGAGCACTGAATCAAGCTTTCGATTGCAATTTTCACACCGATATTCCCTTGGACGGCAGAAATCATGAAGATGGCCTCTTATAGACGGCTCATCGGCATAGATAATTTCACCGCCTCTGATGCGCTCCATGGCGAACACCCCGAGTTGATAGTTTGATTTGTTTCTGACCTCAATCTTTCTAGGACCGAGTCTAACTGACTGGGAATTCCCAATGAGCTCTTCGTTCACCTTCTTCAGCACACTGTCCGCTGGGCGTTGAATATATGCGCAGTAGGGATACATAGTCCCCAGGGTGTGGCCATAATGGCTTTTTTCATGAAAAAACTCTAGAGGGTCCTCTCGCTTTTTCTCGAAGGCTGCTTTCACAAATACACTCACGGTTTTTTGGCGTTTTTCAACCGCCCGATTGTCGCGATCCCGCATTTTCAACATTTTTCCCGGTTCTCCTTCGAGAGATAGATAGTCTGCCCAACATCGCAGTGCTAGCAAGCTGAGACATTGAATGTGATGAAGGGCCGTCCGGATGTGCAGTATAAAGGCATTGTCACCATCCACACCCCGAAGCTTCTCAACTTCCGGAGCAGTTTTACTTCCCTTGTGATTGATATGCAAGATGTGGCGTTCAATGGCATCCCATGTGCGAACATACAGCCCAGGCTGGGAATTCCGGGCCGACGGATTGGCCGGAACCTCGCACAGTAGTTGGGCACGGTAGGTATCCTTGAGAGCGAGATCAAAGTATCCCATTTGGTAGTAAAGGTAAGCCCGACTGGTCCAATATGCAGGATTGTATGGGCTAAAAAAAATTGCCCAAGTATACATATCCAGCGGACTAAATTTAGCTCCTGTTGATACTTTTCAGCATATAGTCATTCTGACGAGGAAATCCCCATTCTGATAGATCTTGGCAAGGAAGTAGGCTTCCCTTGTCCATGTCCATTGCCCGTAGCCTAATATTGTCGCGTTCAGAGTCGTAAAGGCGTTGCTTCAATTCTGCAACCGTTCCGTTTGCGTCAAGGTGCCTTATTCGAAGTTGCTTTGGCAAATCGGCTTTTCTCCAGCGGGAGCTATTGATATTCAAACCGCATACTTCTATTTGCAGTGGCTCATCATTGGCTTCGCCCTCCAACCCAAAGATCTCCTTATACGACCACCCTTGTACTATAACATTCCCAAGGCTTATGTCGCTCTTATCTTCGGAAACGTATTCACGCGCCCTATACTGGGCATGTATGTTTTGCTCTTCTTTATCTAGAGGCAATGTGATATATCGCATCAGAACTTCGTAGACATTTCGGACGAGGCAAGTACCAGGGCGATTATCCTCTAAGTCAGGGTCCGCCGGCTGAAAATGTCTATCTCTCCCAAAGCAGCCATCTTGTAGAGACTAAACCTTATATGCCCTAGCCACATACTCATCGGTAGGGAACGGTTCCATTCCACCTCATCGAACAGCTTGGGGCGCTCCGGAAATGCAGGTGGTTGAGGAAGTCCTCGGATAGCCATACTGAGGACACCTTTAAACAAAAGAGACTCCTGCGATTTGTATCGAATGTTTAAGTAGCTTCCTCTTGGTTGGGTTAGGGTAAGTAGAAGAAAAAGAGAAAAAAGGGCCAACGCCGTATAGCAGAGTGCCCCTCCCCCCTCTCAATAGTGTCCGAGCTAGGAGAAGAGGAGAAATGGAAAAGGATCCTAGATAAAACGACCTATAAGGCCAACATAAGGGCTAATGTGTAAATAGCAGGCAACATAGAGTGGGCCATTACTTCGATAACTGAAGTGCTAGACTTTAGCTTAAGCCACACTTGCAATCATTCTCATATCCAATGGGTGGTTAATGCTATAGTCGTGAATACCGATCCTCCTCTGAGAGGTGAAAGAAGTCGTTTATTGAACGACAATAGCGATGACGCTAGAGGATGCATGGTGTTCAAATATGCCCTTTCCATTGTGTATAATTTTGGTTGCATGAATAAATAAATAAGTAGAGTGAAAAATTGGGTGCATTAGGGGAATATATAATGTTATAATGCTTTTACTGGTAGTTCTTGACAACTTTTGTACCAGAGCGTCCAGGTTTCCATAGGGCCTGTAAGACATCAGCAGGCTAGAAAATACGAAAGGGAGTTTCCAGTCGATCCTTTGTGGTTGGGGAATTGCCCTTGCTGGATATCAAGAGAGCCCTAGATCACTGACAAGGGGTCAACAAGGGAAGAAAGAGAATGCGATTTGAGATGGTGGAGAATCGTCGGTGGCAGCCATGGTCTCTCCAGGAGGTCTTCGAAGAACAAGAGCATGGAATGTGCATTGCAACATTTTGGCTTGAAGACAGTGCTAGCAATCTCCGTTGATGCAGAGGAGCAGCACCAAAAAATTAACTAACTAGTTCACTTGTTATCGAGAAACTTGAGCAAATTGAGTAAATTGAGCTGTTCTCGAACCAACTCGTGTTTCCAAGCAACACAGCCATGCGGCGGTTCAAGCCCGTGCAGACATAGCGCCAGGCTAACTGGTTCAAGAACGATGCTTGGTTTGATTGTAAGAAAGATGCTTGTCAAAGTTCGTTTCATGGCTTCTTCTTGGCTGTGTCGATGAGGTTGGGCGGCGTCAATACGAGCTGGGCAGCTCCACCAAATCTCCATCCAGCTCACAAACTCAACTTCGAGCTCCCAACATCATCTCCAAAACCACCAGATCCCATCGATCGTCCCGCATTACAGCGTTAGTGGCCGTTGGTTTGGAGACCATGAAAACCTACTCGATTCCCATCCGAATGTAATCCAGCATTTCTTCTTCGTCCTTGGAACTAGGCCTTGTGACTCCCCTTGACTATGAGGTGAACGACTCTGTTACGCTGGCCCCGCGTTGAAAGCAAACAAGTTACAAGCCATCATCGCCTACATAATAGCAGTGTTTTGCTCTACGGTCGTGAATCCCAGGTTGTAGTGTGCCGAAGCTACACAGTTCTTTTTCCTCAAGATCGTGTTTTGACTAACTGATTGATTAGCTGAACCAAGTTGATCACCCCGTTTATAAGCCCGTGTCTTAGAAATGTACGGTACCCAGCCTCCTCCTCCGCAGTCTTACTATCCTACGGCAGCTCCTTCATATCCTGAATGGCAGCAAAGCCAGCTGGCGGAACATGCGCGGCCATGGAATTCATCACAAATATCTTCCCCGCCGCCCCTGCCGCCCCCTCCACCACCGCCGACTCAGCCAGCTCCTGGGACACCGCAGCCGCCTACATCCTTTTACAATCCCAATATGTATGGGCCTATGCCCGGGTCAGCATCATCTCCAGCGCTTGACCATGCCTCGCACTCCCAGCCAGTGCCGACAATACCTTCACCAAAGTTAGATACCTCCACGTGGGGCGTACGGTATAATCAACATCATGGCCATCATCATCAGCCCAGTGTTGGGCAAGGCAACCAGACTCTGATTCCGCCTCCTTTGCCAGTATGTGACTTGGCGATTGACCCTTTGATTTTTGGTTCACTAATACCATCAAGCCACGACCAGCAAGCGGGATGGATCAACCCCAATCGCAGCCGCATCTAGGACAGCAACCCATGTGGAACCAATCCTCACAGCCTTATTACCCGCCCAATCCATCTTTGCATATTCATGAGCAGCATCAGCACCAGCAGCTACCTCCTGCCCCACATGCGCCGCAATTTTGGCAGCCGCATTCATACCCGGATCCCAACTCTGGCAATAACCAATCACTTCCGCCGAAGCCACCTCCAATACCTCCTGCATACCAGGCAGAGGTTCAGCAAGCCCAGCAAAATTGGCAAAATGCGCCGATTTACTCTACTAATCCGCCAACACATAACTATGAACCCCTGCAACAGCAGCAATTGTCCCATTCGCAGCCACAAGCTCAACTCCCCACACCTCCAACAGAGTCTGTAAATTCTAATGACACAAGCATTCCAATCGGCTCGTACCAACAGAATGTGCCTGATCGGCCGTCCAGCTCTTCTCCAAATCAGGCCCTTTTGCCACATATTCCATCTACAACCAATGTAAGTATGACTCCCTCGCCGGCGCACGTATCGCCTCTTGCACCGCCTCCTGCACTTCCAGTCACTACAAACCCTCCAATCTCTACAATAGGTGCTTCTGCATTGGGATTCGGAGGACCTTCTGATTGGGAACATTATGCACCTGGCCAGGAGGAAGTCGATGACATGGAAACATTAAATTTCAAGCCACCGAAACAGCCACAAGAGTCTGGCACCTTTGAGCTGGCTTCTGAAATTCCACACGGCTCCACAAACCCATCAGCATCGAAAGCGGAATCACGACCGCCAATGTTATCTACACCTGCAGGGCATGACCACAACCAACAAGGGCGCGTTTCTCCAGTGTCATCCATCGATGCCGGAACCCAACAAGTAGGAAACCCCCATATTCAACACCCTGACCGGATGAATAGCGTGGATTCTGTCTCGAGCACCGTATCAGCGGAGGATAGCACAGGGCAAATCGATAGTGTCATTAAGCAATGGTCTCAACCTGTATCAATTAACAAGGATCCCCTGATGCAAGCAGGAAACCTAGCAGAGCAAACACCTCCAGCTCAAGCTATTTCCGCGCAAGGTACCGATCGTGTGGCGACTCCGGTGTCACAGCTTCAGCCTTCTGTGTTACAGGCTTCGCCTAAAAGTACCCCACCTCCTATATCGAAAGTAGAGAAACCTATCGTGCAATCAATTGTGACCATTGCTGATCCCTATGTTGACCTTGACCCATGGTATAAATCATCTTTAACGCGGTATGTTACAATGCTTCGAAAAGAAATGGCGACTGAATCAGATGAGGAAAAGTACAAGATTTTCACCGCGTTTATGGCCAAGGAGTCCAAGCTGCGAGAAATACTTTATAGCGTGGAAATTGTGCCAGAAGTCGTCAAAACCAAGCCAGTTGATAGTGAAGCGCCAAAACACGTTGATCCGCACAGGGAGGCCCGCAAGCCGGAGCTACAAAAACTTGACACTGATTTACCAATACCACTTGATCAGGAAGATGACGTTATTACCTATAGCCCAGGTGGCCGCCCCGTGCTTGCTTCCTCGCTTAGACGAAAGCAAGTAGAACGAAAGAACAGCAACGGTCTTCAACGATCAGCATCCAACCCAACCCCTCCTGTGCAGATTCGTAACCGGGCTGACAGCTCGAACGCGACGAGCTGCGTTGGTTCCCCTATGACCGTAGGAAAGCCACTATCAGAGTTGCCGAGAGCCACCTCCGTACCCCCGGCTCATGCATCCGCAATGAGTCCCCGAACATTCACTACATATACTCCTTTTAGGTACCAAGAAGGCCCTCAGAGAGGTTCAGAACCGCTTACCTTTGAGCGCCCAGCCTACCAGGCCTACTCTGCATTACGACAGGCCTCAGCAGAGAGTGGAAGGGTGATGGCACAGCAAAACTTACACCCCCGCCGGGATTCAGATGCGACGAGTATACCTCGACCAGTTAGAGCTGAGCACGACGAAACTTTTCTGGGGCTAGTTCGGGAAAAGAGCGTTGCTTATCGTGGCAAACGCCCAGAATCAAGTTTAACGATTAGAGCGCCAACGGCAGATCCATTCAAGAAAGGGATCGCCACTGCAATCCTAGAAGATATCCGAACTTTGGTTCCCCCAACGCTGCCGAATCCAGCCTCTGATCCTCGAATTTCAGCAGCGCGGAAAGAATTGGAATATTTCCCGGATGAATTCAATTTTATAGAGAAGAGCTTGGAGGCATGGGATCGTGGAGCAAACTCAAGGCAAGGGCAAGTAGATAGCCAGCGTCGAGTACGACAGGAGGAATCGGAGCGCCAGATTGATACCCTTTTCAATGACAAAGAGATCGGATATTCTGACATTAACGTTTTAGAAGCGGAGTTTAAGCAAACTGAGGCACAGAAGCAGCTCAATGAGGAGAGGAAGGAATTTGATAAATTTGTGGAGATTGTGTTCACCCGTGTGGATGAACGACTTAGGGCAGAGATTGCAACTCTTGAAGGGCATTTTAAAGAAGCACTCGAGGTCCTTAATGCCGATCCGGATCCTGGATCCAAACCTAACCCTGAGAAACTCCACATGTCATATGTGATGAAAAATGCTCTTGTCGCATTCCAGAAAATACAAAAGCGTCATGAGAAGCGAGTGGAGGCTGTGCTTGAACGCGAGAGAAGAAGGAAGAAAGCGGAGCGACGGTTCTTTGTTTTCCTAGGTGATTCGCCGGCTTTGAAGCAGATGGACAAGGATTTTGAAGCTGCGGAGAAGAAGATCCTCCTTGATGCCGCAAAAGCTCGGGATGACCGTGCAAATCAACTCATGGACGTATTCGATGAGGCCAGCATGCGAGGAATTGGCGAAAATCAAAGACTTCTGGATGATATTTCCATTAAAACTGAGAAACTCGACCCGAGTATAGTTTGCGACATGAACAGTCTACCGCAGCATGCACAAAATATTCTTATAATGACCTCTGAATTCGTTCGATTCCTAGGAAACGACTCGGAATCTATACTCTCCAACTTTGGAATGGCCGACCGTATCCTGAATAACGCCGACTATGAGCTTTCGGTAGCAGAAGCAAAAGTCGCCAGCGCGGGGCCGGATATCTTCCGACGCCTGGAGGAAGAGAAAAAGAAAGAAGACCATAAGATTGAGGATGATCTAGAGTCGAGAATGTCGGACGTTCGGAGTGGGCATCAAGAGATACTGAAGAGCGTAGAAGCTATCCTGAAGCAAATGCAAAAGGCCGGGCTTTCATTAGGCAATGGACAAGGAGCCGACGGAGCCGACGGGCCTGTAATTGCATTAGGGGGCGTTCCATTGACGGAGTCAGTGGCAGTTCCTGGTGCGCCTTCGAATCCGTTGGCTGCTGCGGGATCGACGGAGGAGGAGGAGCAACAGCAACAACAAGATAGGTTACGCAAAGCGCTTGAAGAAGCGAAAAGGAGAAATGCGGCCAAGCAGGCTCCTTGATTTCGTTAATTATATGGCTTGGGACAAGGATGATGGTCCCTTTCCCTTTTCATTCCTCCTCTTCTTTTTGGTCCACACTTGGTAGATTTTTAGATACTTACTGTTGAGTTTCTTAATACATGTTGGATACCCGTTTCTCGTTTTTGGCCGGCGTCAACTGCTACGTCAAGGATATTTCTATGCCCGTTGGAAATGGATCCGTTTTACTCTACAGATAGCACCATGCCGTAGGTACATATATACATACATATGGCTTGGCATATCTTTTCGTTCAATAGCATCCTTATGATTGGCATCACCAGGGTTGGATCTCGGCTCGGAGGCAGACTGTTTTTTGATGCTACACAAGCAAGACATATATTAAGTGGCGTAAATTGGTTAGACGACAACATCTTTTGATTTTTGTTTTGCGGTTTCATAATGGCCTGTCGGTGTATATATATATTTACGTATATATTCCATGCAGTGCATTCTTTTGACTGAGCCCCGCAACGGTCTTTGAAAATTCGCAAAATGCATTAACTCGCTTCCTTTGAAGAAAAATGCGATTATATATGTGGTTGATGAAATCCGGAGGTATTTAATATCTATATGATAATGAATCAATTCAGCTCACGGCTAAAGAAGGCGGGGAGGCACCTCTATTGAAACTGAGATAGGTCAGTCCGAATCTAGTCAACTAAAGAAGGACTTGGAGTCTTTGGTATTCTATTCCGAGGCCACACGGCAACATGGCTGACAACTGCAACAGTACGCAAAACGATCGCGATCTCTTGTTCCAAGCCGGTGTAACAAGCAGTTTCAAAGCAAAAAGGTTCTGGGTGTTTGTGTTTGTGTTTTTTTCTTTTTTTCTTTTTTTTGTAGTCCTTCGAAAGAGCAACCCTTTTCAAGTCTGGCGCCTTTTGCGTCGGGTGGAATGATTGGATGTAGCATATCACCCATAGACATATATCTTGCATGTATGCATGTGAAGCAGAGAGTATTGATTGCTTTTATTGCTTTGCGTTTCAACAAAGCCCTAGACGTTCTGTTTCCCTTTTGGAGTGGCTGAATATATGACATCATCGCAAGGATGCGTCGTTCCTCAGGCATGTGTTTCTACTTACGTTGCATTATGAAGAGGAACATGAAGAGGCCTTTTTTCCCCCTTTCCCCCCCCC